>SNVD02005516.1:0-22304 GCA_013180625.2 Boswellia sacra
GATGGGGTGGTGCTAATGTTGGAGGTGGTGTTCGTGTAGGATGGGGTGGTTCTTTCGGTGTTGGTATTGTTCATGGCCTTGGCAGCCTTAAAGAAGAATTTGAAGAGGTATCAACAGTAAGGGATAGTTACAAAGGTGTATGTGTTGATAATGAGGGAGAAAATGCTAAAGATTGGGCCAATGTGGGAACAAATATCAAAAGCCAAAGGTGTAGTGATGGTGATGTCAATGATGTGCGCGAACTACAATTGTCTAATCCTATTACAAGCCCCTTGAGTCAGATGAACGCCAGTACGTCAAACCATGTAAGTTGTGATCTAATCCGTCAAATTGTGGAGGATGTCTTTTCTTTCATGCCTCCGATACCACCATCTACATACACGATTCAGCATGACACACATAAAATTGATAGTGGAGAAGTATTGGTGGAGCAAATTTTTTTCTATAAAACCAAACTCCTTCACAAATTAGGGAACATGGCATTGCAACATAACTTCGAGTTCAAGGTAATAAGGTCAACAAAATCACGATTCGAAGTTGATTGTCAAGATGAATCTTGTAAATTGCATTTAAGAGCTACAAAGGTCAATGACACTAATTTCTTCCAAGTAAAGGTGTTTAACAGCAAAAACACATGTGAAAGTGTTGGACTTCATCCTAAGCATAGGTAAGGAAGTGCCCATCTCATCAGAAAACACATTAAATAGAAGTTTGTGAATGCCTCATGAATATATCGTCTAAGGAAAATTATTGAAGACATTCAAAAGGACCTTCACATCACAATAAGCTACCAAAAGGTTTGGAAGGCAAAAGAGGCAATCTTAAATCAACTTCATGGAACCGCAGAAAAGACATATGCACTTTTTCCTTCATCTTGCTATGTTGTTAAAGAAAAAAATCATGGAACAGTAACTGCATTGAACTTGACATTGAAAACCACTTCAAATATTATTTCATGGCATTGGGGGCTTCAATTAGTGATTTCTTCACTTTGATTAGGCCTGTTATGGCTATTGATGAGGACATTTTTTAGTGGAAAGTATAGGGGCACCTTATTCATGGCACAATGTATGGATGGCAATAATCATATTTTTTCCCCTTGTTACTGGATTTGGGCATTCGAAGAATGATAAATCATGGGGTTGGTTCATGTTGAGGTTATATGGTGTCATTAGCCACATCCAAAACCTTCTTTGTCGATCGAGACAAAAGCGTCGCTAGGGATGTGACTAACATCTTCTCACATGCCATTTTTGGTATCTGCATGCATCATCTCAAATGTAATCTCAAGACAAGGTTCAAGAATAACTACCTTTCTACTACCTCTATCAATGCAACCAAGGCTTGCCGTGAATCAGACTTTAATCATTTTTTTTAGTGCATTAGAGGCATCAGTCAAGGCATCGCCGAGCATCTAATTCAAGCTAACCCAAGTAAATGGGCAAGGTGTCGCTTTCCTGCTCTTAGATACAATATCATGATAACCAACATTGCTAAGTCTATGAATAGCTGGATGAAAAAGTCGAAAGGATTAGGCATAACACTCATTTGTGAATACTACCATCAGGTTAGTTGATGACATTAGATGTTCTAATAACAAAATTCTATTTACTACTTTTATGCTAACTCAATGTTTCTTTCTGTTAAATAGGTCTTACAAGAGTGGTTTTATGAGCGACAATTTGCAGCTACTGAGTCATCTTTTGTTTTAACCAAGTGGACTGAGGCATTATTGATGAAAAAAGAACGAGTCAAGTGTATTCGGGCAGAGTATTTAACTTGGATAAGCTACCATGCGAGCATGCCATTGTTGCATCTCACTATGCTGGTGTGAGGTCATTAACCCCTTGTCGTAATTCATTATACCAAAACGAACATTTGGTGCTTACCTATGCCTTACCAATCATTCTAATAGGAATGAGTTCAAATTGGGTTATTCTAGATGATACTAGGTCATAGGTCATTTTCCACCTATTTGTCGATCCAAGCAGGCCGATGATGCACACAGCAATGTCCTTCCTAGGGTGAGACAATCAGATAGTGGATGTGCTTTAGAGTAGAGGAAAAGGTCACAACAGACAAACATGTAGGAATCCAGATACCTCTTCACCCTCCAGTTGATGGAGCGAGATCATCCCATGCTACTTGAACTTATTTGTCGGATGTATTTGTTTACATTTGTTATTCATCCAGTTGTATTAGTATTAAAAATCTAAGATATACGTACATTGAAGTAATTTGTAGGATCCTAAACTACTTACTAGTTTAACCAAGTCCTTATTTTCATCATAAGTGATGTTGCCTTTTGATTGATGTTCCATTGACTTAATAAAATGCAAATGACGCATTTGTTTCAATCATAGTAATGTAAACTGTACATATGGATATTAAAATAGATAATAAACCATATAAATATGAATAATGTGAACAGTACATATGAATATACTAAAAAACTTAAGTTTTATACCACTAATGAACACTATAACACATAGTACAAAAAGCCTTATGCTGGGGCCGCTCTGCTAATGAGTATTGCCAAAAAATCTCTATATGGCCCATGCCTCCCAAATGCCATATCCTCATCGCCACTAGCTTCCTTAGCCACTCCTCGTATACATGAGCTAACGCCTCCATGGCAACTCTAGAACTAGGTAGATCCGTGTACATACATACATACGCATTGCATGCAACCCTACCTGGAGGCTGCTGGGGGACCACCTCCCTAGCCCAAAAGATGAAAAATGAACTAGTGGTGTGGGAGACATTAGTGCGGTCTAGGAAGGGAATGGACGTCTCCATGAGATAAGGGGTAAGGATTACGAAAGTCACGTAGTACTCAATCAACTTATGATGGCTTTCTTGATCCTCTGGTGTCTGTGAGTCATACAAAACGACCTCTCGATCCTTGAATGGGATCCACGCCAAAACCCCATGTTGACCACTGACATTTACTAGGGCATATACCTACAAGAGTAAAATGTCAATCCATTGTGTATGATGATGTAACAACTAGACAAGAGAATAAAACTAATGGAAACTCGTTCGAGGACTTACATAATCAACCATGGACCACATGAATCCATCGCCCTTTTTGAAGCCATCCACATATCAAAAAAGAAACGGCTCCTATCTGATGCTATCTAGGATATCTTTGCATCTTTTGTAAGTGCTAGCCATCCAAGACTATCGAAATAGTAAGTGAATGTTAGATGAAAAGGCAAATTGGTTGGAGAGATAAAGTATAAATAACGGAAACTCATAGTAATTTGCAAAGAATCCATGTTCAAGGGTTGTGAAACGCTGAGATATCACCTCAAGATAGTGGCACCGCATAACCCGAAGAAAATACACGAAAGCGTTGATATGCAGCAAAAGAAATATAGTGGACTATGTTAGTTAAGTATAACTTGAAATTTAATGTAAGATATACCATAGTCCATCACAAGATACTCACGTCATCTCCCAGTCATGAACCCACTATAGTTAAATCTGCAAACCAGGATGCTCTAGTTCCAAAGTAATCAAGCCCAAACTAGATTTGTAGATCACCATCAATGCACTAGGCCTCGTAGTGTGCCTCGAAATATGGGTCTAACATAGAGTCCTATACTAACGGTGAAGATAGTGGTGGTGTCACTACCAGTAAAACATGATAGGTACGATCTACTCGCTGTCTCTTTGCCCGCGGGTCTAGATCTATGTATGGGTTACGTAGGGCCTATGTTTTCTGTTGCACTCTACCAGTGTAGATTTTAACCATCTGATATGTCATAGGCTGAGACCCAAGAATGCAAACACTTTTGTTGGGTGAGTCCTATGATAAGTGTACAATTGGGACCTCTGGAGTATTAGCCTACGACAAATGCATGACCTTGTCAATCATAGGGGAGAACTGTGTTGGGTCAAGAATCGATTGGCTGTGACTTTGGGGGGTCTGCGCTAAGTGATTTGCTTCCTCTTACACGAAATAACTATTTGTTGAAGGAATTACTTGTCTTAGTATTACAAATTATGAAAATAATGTAATATCAACTAACCTCAACATCCTTAGCAAACATCGCTTACTCCTCTTTGAGCTCTCAGACCTCTTTGCACAGCTCCTGCACCTCATCATGCAACGCTTGCTTGTGTATGGCTTGTATCTCCTGGACTGCTTTAAGATGATTAGCAAGATTAGCGACTATCTCTGCACAATGGACTGCAAACTCATGTCGAATAGCCTCCAAGAGAGCCGGAGGAACAATAAACTCAGTACTAGCCCACATGAAACCAAAAAAAAAAACTTGCTACATGCATGAAAAACATGACCCATTTCAATAATAAAGCACTATGCTTGTATATTATCAAAACATATTCTGACCTGGCCCTCTATATGCACAAAATGAGCTTATGAGGGGACCCTCTGGCGTAGACAACACTGGTTTCTTTACTTTGACCTTCTTATGGGCCCTTGCATCAACGGGGACTAGAAACTCATTACCCTTGGCCCACTCAACTAGTGTACCTCCTGGGCCATTGCTCCAGCATCGATTCTCTATATACAGATTGCTGCTCTGCTCTGCTCTACTACCTCTGGACATAGGCTCAAGCTAGAAAGAACCCCTTGGTCAGGAAAAACAAATGAAACTTAAGATTAAAATGCAAAGATAGCTATATAAGCAACCTTTGGCAAATGTAAATATACAATTGCAATGTCCTAACCTGACGGGTTCTACTAAACACGTCCCTCAAAACCTCTACCTGGGTGATGAGTTTGTCCACACTGGTCCATCTAAAAATGCGTAGGATCCTCTTTTTGTATGCCACATCCTTCCTGTGTACGAGGACCCTACAAATGGAATTCCTTATACAACAAAATCTGCATCAACAAAAGCCACATATTAGACACGACCACATATTTTATGTCATTTGAGTACATGATAACCAAACTAACATCTATAAAAACGAAAATAGTTCAAGTACTTGGAAAGCATACGCACATCTGTAAAGGTTGTATTTCTCCTTCGTGTATGACTTCTTCATCTTGCATCTTTGTAAATACTTTTTTGCCCGATCTAGCACGTTAGTCCTTAGACTGTTATACATCTACTTCCATGCAGGTTTGCCACAAGGATACTCCTTGGAATTATCCAAATGATCGATCAGTTCGAAGTAATCCAAATTTATCATACCAGTTTTCAGTCTGCTCAATAAGAGATGCTCTAATACCCATAGTCATAATCACCCTATCGAAATGGGCAATATCTGATGTTTTCAGATTGAAAGTGATTCTCGACTTTGGGGGCTCCATATGTAAACCTAGAATGAAGGATATAATGGATTAGAACCCCAAAAGTATGCATGACATGTACAAAAAAGTAAATCTGTTAAAAAATTTGATAGTTTGACCACGGGCAAATCGACCTGTCGAATTGAACATTTTGGTGATTTGATAGTATATAGCCATGTTCGACAATGGTGGTTTCAATTTTGACCAACAAATTCTACAATTTGATGAAATTAACATAGATTCAACAACAGTTCGACAACATACCAAATTAGACTATATAAGATAACAACCAATTCGACAGTTCAACACATGTTCAACAATTCGATGATCTTGTTCGATGGTTCGATAGTTGCATGAAAAATCATCGAATTATCGAACCAACAAGTCCAGAATTGACAAAGTCAATTCTACAATTCGACAATACCTATCCTACAGTTCGACGATTGTTCGACAGTACAGCAATTTCATTATACAGTTTGACTACATGATTCGACAACAAAGTTCAACCAATTCGACAGTTTGATGATGGTTCAATAATTTGACACCATCGAACCATTGTCATCTTCAACCTCCAAATTACACAGATTTCACAAATTTCACACAAAAAAAAAAAAGCGTATTATTCTCAATACCCATAACAATCCAAATGCAATAGCAACATAATGAACATTATACAACAACTATTAATTATAAATTACAAATAATATGGGTTTAAAACCATTCACGGTTCCATAAATCATAAAAATTATCACAATCAACCAAAATCATCACTTTATCTCTCTAAAAAAACGCAAAAAAGTCATCCCAATCAACCAAAATCAATAAAAAAGGCAGAGAATGAAGAAGCTAAACTGTACTATCTCAGTTGCTTTCTCTCTCTATGGTGGATGACTCTTCCTCTACCCCTAAAGCAAGCTTTACTTCGGTTACTTTATCTCTGTAAAGAAGGCAAGAAAATAGAGAAGTGTGGAAAAATAGTAAGAATTCTTCGAGAAGGTGAAGAATCTATAACAGTTGCGGGAGGGAGATGATGTTGTTTTCAAATTTTGGAGGCTGAGTGGTTATAGGAAATGAGGGTAGGCGTGTCATTTCAGTGTATAGAGGCCAGTGTGCTGAAAATATTTGGAGTGCATTGTTAAAAATAAAAAGGCCCCCACAAGTGGAAATTCCCCTCTTAAAGGAGATTTGCAAAGGGAACTGCAGACCTCCAATACGCTTGCTTTTGTAGCCACATGTTTGTTGCGTATTGAGACCTCCATCGCTTGTGATGTGGTAGTTGACGTGGCAGTAGGCTCGAATGCAATTGATGCTGGATAGTCGGCTATTCTGAGCGAGCATTGGCTTAGGAATGGTACTCAGTTGCTTTGGATGCCAACTGATTACAGAGCATCAAATTTGGGCACCGATGGATCCGTATGCGAGAAATGAAGCATTTAATTGCGATAATGGAGATGTTTTTAAGTGGAAGCATCTCTAGAAGCTGTTGGTGGAATTTGGGATAGCGGATGACGGGTTTGAAGAGGGGAATAGGTTGAGTTGGAGGAAATTGTGAAAGGTAAAGAAGGCGCGCGGGCCCAGATTGTGAATGAGAATCAGTTATAGCCTACCTAGTTAAATGCCGATAGTGAAAAAAAAAAAGTTTTTTTTAAGGAAAAAAATAATTAATTTTTTCTTGAAAATAATTGATTTCCAACAAAAATTTGCCCTTGGAAAAAGCATGTTTTGCCTTTTGGAAATAAATTATTTCCAACAAAGTATAATTTGCCCTTGGAAATAAGTGATTTCCAACCAAATTTTTACTTGTATTGAGCATCCAAATTTTGCTCAGGCTTTTTATGTTTCGGGCTAGGCTTTAAGTTTCTGCTGGCATTGAGCATACAGATTTTGCCACGGCTTACTTTATTTTGGCCTTGGCTTTAAATTTTCGCTGGCATTGAGCCTCCAAATTTCTCAGGCCTTAGCCATATGTTTACGGATAAGTTTCCTTATTGACATACTGAGAAATCTCTTTTATGCCCTCTCGAGGTTAAGTGAATTAATTGTTAAATTTTGCATATATATAGGCAGGGATGAAAGTATATCAAGGATGGAGATTTGCTGATATGTCAAAGTTAATATAATAATGACCATATTCACTAAATGATTCTTTCTTTTCTTATTCTCTATCCACTATACTCTCCATTCTTTTCTCTCTCCCTTCTCCTTCCATTAATAACAATTATTAATTAATTAAAAAACATTATTTACCATCTACAAATTGTAATGTCAATCATGTATGCGTTAATAATTCTATACAATTATATTATCCCAAGTGATAAAATGCTCATCAACTCTTTTCCCTATACCAGACTTTTCACTTTTCCGTAAAATTAAAAGCCATAACAATTATTTTCTATTTACAGTAAAAGAACTGGCCATAATCCATAAAAAAATATAAAATATTTTAGAGAAATTACATGCTTTTAAAATATTGAAATAGATTAGTTTATGATTAAAAGATCATACCTACGGGAAAATTCTATAAAAATGATTAAACAATTTTGTAGAACAATAACAATAATCTTTAATTGAATGTATCCTATACATAATATATTTTGCCTGGATTTGTGTAATATGATATTAAAATAATAAGATGCATAATTATAGAATAACAATTATATATATACAACATCTATCTTAATCTGAAATGTTAAAAAAATAGCCTAGAATTAACAACGTAATTGACATCATAATTTTTAAATAGTAATTATGCTTTTTAGTTAATTAATTGTTGTTATTAAAAGAAGGAGAAGGGAGAGAGAAAAGAAGGGAGAGTACAGAGGAACTTATATGTATGGTAATTTAAAGGTCATTACGTGGTGTCAAAAACGGGGTAATCTTAGCGGCCTGTTGATCCTGTCACGACTAAAAGTACGTATAACTCGAGCACTAATATGTGCGCTATCGTGTAAATCCTTTTATTTATTTATTTTTAATTCAATATATCATTGATTGGCTTTTTTGAACCTTCTCTTACTAAAGGCTTCATAATTAAATTTGGGATGACGTCTACGTTAACCTTTCTTCAAACTTTAATCGTCTTGTGGATCAATATATCATGATAAAAATTGTGAGACACTTACTGTCCATGGTAACAAGAAGTCGTCTATTTTCATCATTACTCCATTTCATTGCTTACATGTTAAGTCGTCTATTTCATTGCTATTTGTCTATGTTAAGTCCTCTATCTAATGTTTGATGCATGATACGTTCGAAACTAACAAGTATACTAGTCGCACAAGTAATAAAGTGATAAGTAAATATCGTTCCTACGAGGATTGATTCTAATTGAATTTGTTATTTTCCAGCAACAATAAACTAAACAGGGGGGGTTTTGTTGATTGATTAACTAAACTTAATACGAAAGCAAATGAAGAATAACACAAAGCAAAGTTAAATGGAGTGAAAAATCAATGAGAGACACTTGGTTAAGAGTTCATTCTCTGCCAAAAGATATGAATTTGTGAATTAACATAGAATTGTAATCCAATTACAGCAATGAAGTTATCAACCGTAGATAACAACAAGCTCTGTTATCCCAATCTTTCCTTACTTTGTTGTTAAATAAAACAAGCTCTTTATTTAATCTCTATCCATTAAACAACCTAGAACAAGCTCTCTGAGTTTAATTCAATGGAAGCATTACGATGAGAAAGATAGGTTGATCTAAGCAATAATCACACAAGTTCGGATTATTTAACCTAGGTTGTATTTTCCAATTGCAATCTCTGATCACAATTTTGCTACTAATGATTGGAAATTCATGACAATTACGGATCAAGATTTCTAATCTAGCAATAGACAACAACAATTATATTCAGATTGGATTCAGATTCATGCCAAATACAATCAGTAAGCAATCATAAGCATTAGATATGGGAAAATACAAGCAACTTCAATTAGAGAATTGGATAACAATTTCTTACACAATCAACTCACAAAATCCATATCAAGGGCTTTGAAATCACCCTCAACCAATTCAGATTTAGTTACACATATTCAATCAGAATAACAAATACAATACAGAGAAATTCCAGAATTGAAAAGGAAAGAAAGAACTTAGCAAATTCTTTGAAAATCTTCTTTGTAGATGAATCTTCTTGGAATTGTAGTTCCTCCTCTTTCAAAATCTTCTTTCTCCTTCAAGAACTCCAAGGGATGAGAGAAATCCAGAAATGCAGCCTCCTCCCACGTTTTCCCCTCTTCAAGTTATGAAAATAAAACCCTAAAATGTGTTTAAATACTCTGCTACAGTAACCTGCTACAGTGTCCCGTATTATACATGCTACAGTGATTTGTGGAATTACATTTCTATACTTCTCACACTGTTTTGATTACAACTTTTGGTACACTGAATGGATTTATAAACCGTAAATTTCTCCAAAAAATAGACTTCGAGAGCTTTCCAACGGTATATAATATGTCATCGGGTTCATTGTATATCAATACAATTAAATCCGAGAAGATGGTTGACTAGCAGAGGTGAAAATGAAGGGTTTTACTCCATTTTTGTGCAAGTTGCTCCAAAACTCCTACAAACATCAAAACCACACAAAAACATAAAATTACCAAGGAATATAGCAAAGAAACATGGACGAATTGATATAAAAGTAATACATAAATAGACACCTATCAAATTCCCCCACACTTAGACTTTGCTAGTCCTCGAGCAACTAAAATGATACGAAACAAAACTAAACCGAAACAGAATCAAAGAAAAATTAAAACACACACAAATGCTTCAACTTGCAAATAGGCCTCAAAGATTGTACTTAATTATAACCCAAGGAAAACTTCAAAATAATGCACTTGATCAAGAATTTTATCTCAAAGATTAGTTTCGCTTCACTTCAATTCCTCAAGTGTGTGTGTGTAGAGCCATTCTCACGTAATCACTTGTAACCCGGATGAGTTTATGCATAAAAATGAATCATATTTAATATTGAAGATGTGTGTATAAATGAACTCCATAGGCCTGCTTTTCAAGTCACTCTCCACTAATGTAGACATGCCCAACACCAAGGATCAAGTAGGACTTTATTAAGCTTGTAACGTTTGGCTTGGGTGAAGGTATGATAAAGGATAATAATTTGGCTCAAATCACCCACAACACATAAATCATTCAAGACTATGAGAAGCGCACCCTTAACACTTTCATTTCAATTCACCAGGTTACTCCCCCAAACTTATTTATAACACACAATCTTTTTTTTTTTTTTTTGCAGAAAACAAAAGAAAACTACACCCCCACACTTTGTTGTTTCATTCTTTTTAAGAACACTTGAGGGTATAGATCTCTTATTCTTTTTCTTTTGTTCTCTTTTTTTCTTTTTTTCTTTTTTTTTATTACACTTCCCCTCCCCCACACTTAAACAACACATTGTCCTCAATGTGTAAATACGTGGACGATAAGTGCAGATTGGTTTTTTTTTCTGTTTTTCTTTTTTTTTTAAACACAATAGAACTCACTTGTATTGCTCATGACACATCCCAACCTCCTCTAACTTCCCAAAACCAGAACATAGCTCAAAATTTAATTGTGAATGATCTACATGCTCATATGTAAGGGATAAACTGTTTGGAACAAATTCATTTGAGGTTAGGAAATCTTTTAGTGAGTTAACAAAGAAAAAGGCTTACAGAGGCTTAAAGGGGTAACTAGGGATCAATTTCAGTCAAGGTTGGCTATTAAGGCTCAAACGGTCCAAAGTGGCCTAAATCATTTCCCCAATGTTGCACAGTCTAGGATTTCGCCTCGAGTGACCATCAAACAAGTTCTAGAATTCATTGAAATCTGAAGAAACATTTAAATTACATAAACTTTCTCTAAGTGAACAAATTGTTGACCCACGTATGGCAACCCAAGAGGGGGGGTGAATTGGGTTTTTATTTATCAAAACGGATTTAGAAAACTTTTCTTGAAAGATCAAAATTATATAACTCTTTCTTTGAGAATGAAGGTGAAGAAGATGAAATTGAATTATATCAAAGATGCATCAAAAGAATAATAATGATGAACATCACAAGTGGCGAAAGTAAGTTAAAGCATGAAAGGGATCGAGAGAGTGCAAACTCGATATACGTGGTTCGACAAACCTTGCCTACGTCTACGGACTCCTATCTCCACGAGCTAAGCTTTCCACTAAGTTGTAGAAATCTTTACAACTTGCTTGATGAACACCCTCACCAAGACTTTTTCCTTCAACTCTTGATAACACCACACCAAGAGTTCTTCTTGATGAACAACCTCACCAAGGCAACTTTCTTCAACCCTTGATAACACCACACCAAGAGTTCTTCTTGATGAACAACCTCACCACTGTCTCTTATACACATCTAGATGTGTATAAGAGACAGTGATAACACCACACCAAGAGTTCTTCTTGATGAACAACCTCACCAAGGAAAGAGTTCTCTCAGGGATAACTTTTATCCTTTACAAGAAGATCTCACTCTCACCACAATACAAGAACAAAGAAAATTTTTACAACAAAAGTACAACTCTCTTCAAAGAGTAGATAAAGAATATAAAGGCTCTCTAGACTTGATATTTCTCTTGCTTTTTGCTTGATGGATGTTCTTGCTCTTACTGAATGCATAGGAGAAAGGCTCCTTTTATAGGCAAATGAGATGAACTTGAACAAGTGAAGACACCAACTCCAAATTTTCTGCCCACCATAAAAACCGTAATCTTGTCTGCCATTTTTGTCAATGTTCCGTTTGAAATTTGAAATCTGTAAAACATAAAAGATCTGCACATTTGAATAAGCTTTCAACGCATCAAGAATCAAGTCATTTGGATATCTGGTAGCTCAAGATTAGCCAAACACCATTCGGTAGCCATGTGCTTGATTTTTTCCTCCATGTGTCATCCACCGACTTGAATGATAATTCTGTCAGCCTTCCATTTGAAATTTGAATTTCTTCAAAACATAAATGATCTTCATATTTGAATAAGCTTTCCAAAACATTAAGAATCAAAGCAATTGGATATCTCTATCTTAAGATATGGCCACAACACCATTCGGTGCTCATGTGAGTTGATTTTTCTTCTTTGTGTCAGTCCACCGAATTGCATGTCAATTATGTAGGCCTTCTGTTTGAAATTTGAATTTTTTTCAAAACATATGAAATTTTCTTCATTAAGTCATCTTTCAATGCCGCAAGAATCAAGTCATTTGATTTTTCTAGCTCAAGATATGTCCAAAGGAGTATTCGGTGCTCATGTCAGCTGCTTCCATTTGTATTTCAACTTGCATGATGATTTGGACAACCTTGCACTTGAAATTTGAATTTCATTAAAACATATGAAATGTTATAAATTGAGTAAGCTTTCCAAAGGCTCAAGAATCACGTCATTTGGATATTTGTAGAGATATAATTAGGTGCCAATTGAATTGAACATTGTATTCTGTGTGTCACATTCCTTGAGTCAAACTTTGTTCTTAAACTTTGGTGCCTTTTAACATGTAGTCTTCTCCTTAGCTTCAACACTTCATTTTAATAAGCCTCTTCTTGATTTTACAATTATTTCAATAATATTACTCTTGCACATAAATAAACATGTTAGTAAATCACAATGAATCAATGTGTATTGTTATCATCAAAAATTATCATGTAGCCTTAGGGCTAACCAAATAAACTCAGTGATAATAGCTCAGCTCAATGTTGCGCAAGGAATCAAATGCAAAGCGAAAACCAATAAACATTTCAAGCACACAGATCCATGCATCATTTATCATTTTCCAAGAGTTATCTTAATTCAATCATTATCTTATCATCGACCCACAAAATGCAAGAAAAGAGGTACGTGGCGTTGTTACACCTGAGTCCAGATTGTATATTTCAACAATCCTTAGGACCAGTAGCCCGCAGACTTAAGGTTTCCAGCCTATATACCTTTATTATGAAAGAACAAAACAAGAAACAAGACACCTCAAACAACATGAAATAAACACACTACAGATTTACTGAGAGAGAATGCGTTTCAAGAGTTAAGGAAACCCATACATCTACCATTTCTCAGAAAATTTTTTGTTTTTTTTTTTTTTTTTTCACATTTTTTTTTTTTGAATCGAAACTGATAAAGACTAAAACACATAACAACTCTAAATTACATAAAACTAAACTTACTCATAAAATAACAAAGTTCAACAAGTCAGCAAATGAAAACAAGTCGGTTAGAATGGGTCTAAAACGTTTAAAAGTTAGCCTCCTTATTCTGCCATTATGGATTAAAGAGATCCATAATGCGTTTTCAAGAGAACTTAAAAACTTTTTTAAATGCACCACTCTAAAAACCAAGATTAGAAAATATTACCTGGGACAAAAGAAACAACCTGAAAAAACTCAAAAAGAAATGACATAAAAAAAACTCAAATAAACACAATAAAAAGAAAGCAAACAAAAACAAAGCAAACCAGCCGATAGAGATTACAGATGGAGCGTTAAATCCAGTTTACGCCTCTTATTGCCTTCTCCAAACCAATCTATCCGAGATATTGTTGGATCAGGCGAATAGACAAATGCTTGTAATTTGTCAATTAACTCCCCTGCAGTTGAAGCTGTAACCAGGATTTGCCTCGCCGACTGTGAGGTGAAGTTTTTTTCTACTGCTTGATCAAGAAAAGACAACAAACCATCAAAAAAATTATTGACATTTAACAAACCAATGGTTTTCCGATGGATGTTTAGCTGTGCCCAAGAGGTGATTTGAAATATCTCCTCTAATGTACCATAACCACCCGGTAAAGCTATAAATGCAACGGACTTAACAACCATATGTGCAATACGCTCATGCATACTAGAGACCTGTAACTCTTCCCCGATTGTGTTGCTTACGATATCTCGTACAACTAATGGTTTAGGGATAATGCCGAGAACTTTGCTCCCTCCTAGGGATGCAGCTGTTGACACACACCCCATTAGCCCAAGACTACCCCCTCCATAATCAAATGAATACCCCTCGCAGCTAATGTCCTCCCAAGATCAAGAGCTGCTGTTGTAAACTCTCCATCTTTACCAAATTGCGATCCACAAAATACGCATATATTTGGAATCGCCGAATTGGTGTTTTCTCCATTTCTAAAAGTGCTCTAAACTTGTGCAAGACCATGATGTACGTTAGGTATTATGCGATTCAAGTGCAAGACAGGTTATAAAATGACATTTGAGAATATGCAAAATGGATATATACACACGTAAAACTCTCAAATTTGACACATGTGGACATAATTTTGGTGGGGGTTGCTCGATGCAGATTTATCGCCCCAAAATTTGAAAAAATGAGATATGCTTTCGGCGAGTTTTGACAAAACCTACACACTTGTCTCCCACGTGAAGCATGAAAAATGGAGATACACTTTCAGCGGGGGTTGACAAAACCCCCACACTTGTCTCCCACGTGAAGCATTAAAAATGGAGATACACTTTCTATGGAGGTTGACAAAACCTCCACACTTGTCTCCCACGTGTACTTATGCCATAGGGTAGTCATATGGTTTGTCAAAAAGAAAACTTGAAATAAAACAAACAAAATCAACAAACAACAACAACACAAAAACAACATTGATAATCAGATCAAACCAAACAAGAAGAAAATAAAATTCGACAACAACAACACACATTCAAATATACAAGTAGTTGTGATTGTGGCTCACATCTTCCTCTGGTTTACGTCCAGTAACGGCTGAAACGCCTTCTATGAGTCGGGGATTTGCTTCCCATCCAGTTTTCTTATAAACTGGCAAACAGGGTCGTTTTTAGTCAGATTCCCTAGCCTATAACCCTGCAATTCATCACGAAATTGTGTCCATAGATTAAGCAATTCACGCTGAACAAGTCCACAAGAATGTGACTCGAGAGTTAACAAAACATTATCCAGCGACTCATTACTCAAACCGTTCTTAATAAATGAAAGTTTATCTTCTCTATTCCTGGACGCAAAACCTAATGAACGACAAGTCTGGTTACAATTCATCTAGCACATTTATAACATACTTGTAACCTTTTCGCTCTTCGCCTCTTGGCGTAGTAGCTCTTTCCTAGACAGCATGGTATTTGCTATAGGTATAATATTATGCTCACAACCGACAATATTACCTTGGCTTCGATAAGCCATCGGATATCCGCAGGCACATTAGGAGCATCAATGCCCAAAGTCTAGTCATCCGTACTTTATAAATTTTAAACACAGCATTTTGAGGAAGTGACGGGAAATATTTACGAAGGTTCGATAGAAAGATATCAGCATCCATTGAAGAGAAGAAAAGGAGAGATATTACCGATAATGCGATTGAGTTTGTTCTTCTCGCAGATATGAACGTTTCAAACCTTCGAACAATGGCTTCAACTCCCGTTTGAATGTTTCCTCAAGCTGTTGCACAACTGAACTCGAAGCACGAAATAATCAAATTAAACACAAGAAAAGAAAAGAAAAGAAAAGAAAATAGAGACACATAAAAGAAATAAAAACACAAGAGCAAATGAAAGTCAAAAACAAACAACAAAGCAAATGAGACAAATGGCAAAGAGAGATAAAAACTGATCAATTATAATAGCCCATGAGAGGAATCTCCTCGAAACACAAAAATTGATCATTACTACCTTCTTTTCTTTGTCTCTTTTTATTTATGTTTCAAAAACATTGGGTTACCTCCCAATAAGCGCTTGGTTTAATGTCCTCAACCTGACGTTATCTGTCCTCACCCATCAAGATAAGTTGGCTCGTAGAGAGGTACCTCATCAATGTCCTGCATCACTGAATTCTCATAGTAAGGCTTCAACCCTGTGCCCATTCACCTTGAATATTTAATCCGTTTTTAAGCTCTTGAAACACAATTTTTCCATTCCACTGCACCATGGGGAAAAACATTAGTAATAACAAAGGTCCAACCCATCGAGATCGTAATTTACCTGGAAATAACTTGAGGCGAGAATGAAATAAAAGAACTGTCTGTCCCACTTCAAAATTCTTCCTAGAGATCATTTTATCATGAAATGCCTTAGTTCTCTCCTTGTAAATTCTGGAATTCTCATAGGCATCATTTCTAAGTTCTTCCATTTCTTGCAGTTGAAGCTTCCTTTGTTCTCCAGCAGCATCCATCTCCATGTTACAAAGCTTTACTACCAACCATGCTTTGTGTTCGAGCTCTACTGGAAGGTGACATGGCTTAACATAGACTAACCTATAACGGAGACATACCAATAGGTGTCTTGTAAGTAGTCCGGTATGCCCAAAGTGCATCAGTCAATCGTAGGCTCCAATCTTTTCGGTTTGGATTCACTGTCTTCCTAAGAATAGACTTGACTTCTTGATTTGAAACTTTAACTTGACCACTAGTTTGTGGATGATATGCAGTAGACACCTTGTGAGTGATGTTGTATTTCTTGAGCAAGGCTTCAAATGATCTGTTGCAGAAGTGTGTCCCTCTGCGCTAATCATGGCTCTCGGTGTTCCAAATCTTGCAAAAATGTTAGATTTCACAAAATCTACAACAACTTTATAATCATTAGTTCTCGTAGCTTTTGCTTCCACCCATTTAGAAACATAATCCACAGCAAGTATAATGTAAACATTACCAAAAGATGAAGGAAAAGGACCCATGAAATCAATACCCCACACATCAAAAATCTCGACAATAAGTATAGGGTTTTGTGGCATTTGATTTTTGGCACTTAAATTACCTGTCCTTTGACAACGGTCACAAGCTTTGCAGAACAGATATGCATCTTTGAACAATGATGGCCAGTAGAATCTACAATCAAGAACTTTAAGGGCTGTTCTTTTTGGTCCGAAGTGACCTCCACATGCATAAGAATGACAGAAGGTTAAAATTGAATTAAATTCAGATTCAGAAATGCACCTTCTGATCACTTGGTCAGAACAATGCTTCCATAAGTACGGATCATCCCATATGTAATACTTGGTAATGTTTTTGATCTTGTCTCTTTAAGCTCGAGTCAAGTCATGTGGTAGCTTCTTGGTAACTAAGTAGTTGACAATATCTGCATACCAAGGGCTGCTACATGTAGAGATAGTAATTGTTCATCTGAAAAACTTTCTTGCAATGGTAGTGCATCCTTATCATGGACAAGGCGACTAAGATGGTCTACAACTAAGTTTTCACTTCCCCTGCTATCTTTGATCTCCAAGTCAAATTCTTGTAAGAGGAGTATCCACCTGATAAGCCTTGGTTTAGCATCTTTCTTTGTAAGCAAGTACCTCAAGGCTGCATGATCATAATAAAGAGTTACTTTAGTACCATCCATAAGATCAACTTTTTTTAAACGCAAATAACCCTACAAGCTCTTTCTATACTATGGTAGAATAATTAAGTTGAGCATCATTTAAAGTCCGGATCGTAATAAATGGCATGTGAATATCATAAACAATTCGTTGACCCAAAACGGCACCCACACATAATCATCGCACTCATACTGATCTCAGAATGGAATGATTCCCAATTTGGAGATTGTAGATTATTAGGATCTGAAGTCAAGAGTTCCTTCAGTTTCTCAAATGCCTCTTTGCATCTCATCAATTCAAAGCACAATCATTCTGCAATAATGCTGCATAGAGGCAATGCTATCTTTCGAGAAATCTTGATGACTCGACGATAGAAACCTGCATGACCAAGAAACGAACGAATATCCCGCACACTTGTGGGAAGGGGTAAGGAACATATAAGATCTATCTTGGATTTATCAACTTCTATAACCTTAGCAGAAATAACATGTCCCAAAACAATCATACTATTTGTGTTATAGCTATAGTCTCAGCCAAGCTTGCCACAGCTTCCTCCACTTCTTTAGACACTTGTATCAACTTCCTCGATTCTCTGGAATTTTCTGCCCCTATGTGCTCCACTAATGGCTACTTCCAAATGCATCCATTGCGAGTAACTCAAAAAGTTGTTTTGTGCAAAGAATCAATAACATCAAGTGCAAAAACAGAATGCAAGTCACTAGGGTACCTCATTGCCTCAAAAATATTGAAACGAATCACCTCGCCATCAAATTCCCTGGTGAGAGTGCCATCATGAACATCAATCTTAGTTCGGGCAGTTTTCAAGAATGGTCTCCCCAAAAGAATCGGTGTTGGATTGGGAGATGTCTCATCCTCCATTTCAAGAACTAAAAGTGTTAGCCCTAAGGCTACATGATAATTTTGATGATAACAATACACATTGATTAATTGAGATTTACTAACATGTTTATTATGTGCAAGAGTAAGATCATTGAAATAATTTTAAAATCAAGAAGAGGCTTATTAAAATGAAGTGTTGAAGCTAAGGAGAAGACTCCATGTTAAAGGCACCAAAGTTTAAGAACAAGGATTGACTCAAGGAATGTGACACATGAGCAATGTTCAATCAATTAGTCATATATATCTCTACAAATATCCAAATGACGTGATTCTTGAGCCTTTTGAAAGCTTACTCAATTTATAACATTTCATATGTTTTAATGAAATTCAAATTTCAAGTGCAAGGTTGTCCAAATTATCATGCAAGTTGAAAGACAAATGGAAGCAGCTGACATGAGCACCGAATACTCCTTTGGACATATCTTGAGCTATAAAAATCAAAATGACTTGATTCTTATGGCATTGAAAAGAGGACATAATGAGGCACATTTCATATGTTTTTAATAAATTCAAATTTCAAATGGAAGGCTGACATAATTGACATGCAATTCGGTGGACTGACACAGAGAAGAAAAATCAACTCACATGACACCGAATGGTGTTTTGGCCATATCTTAAGATAGAGATATCCAAATGCTTTGATTCTTAATGTTTTGGAAAGCTTATTCAAATATGAAGATTTTTATGTTTTGAAGAAATTCAAATTTCAAACGGAAGACTGACAGAATTATCATTCAAGTCGGTAGACTGACACATGGAGGAAAAATCAAGTCACATGAGCACCGAATGGTGTTTTGGCCATATCTTGAGCTACATATATCCAAATGACTTGATTCTTGATGCGTTGGAAAGCTTATTCAAATTTCCAGATCTTTTATGTTTTACAGATTTTCAAATTTCAAACGGAACATTGACAAAAATGGAAGACAAGATTACAGTTTTTATGGTGGGCAGAAAATTTGGAGTTGGTGTCTTCACTTGATTAAGTTCATCCTATTTGTCTATAAAAGGAGCCCTTCTCCCATGCATGCATTCAAAAAAAAAAAAAGAAAAATAAGTGCAAGAGAAGCATTTTATCAAGAAAAAAGCA
Source organism: Boswellia sacra (assembly GCA_013180625.2). Taxonomy (NCBI): domain Eukaryota; kingdom Viridiplantae; phylum Streptophyta; class Magnoliopsida; order Sapindales; family Burseraceae; genus Boswellia; species Boswellia sacra. Next base: position 19,546 of record SNVD02005516.1, read on the forward strand.
ACAGAAGTATCAAGTCTAGAGAGCTTTTATATTATCTATCTACTCTTTGAAGAGAGTTATACTTTTGTTGTAAAAATTATCTTTGTTCTTGTATTGTGGTGAGAGTGAGATATTATTGTAAAGGATAATAGTTAACCTTGAGAGAACTCTTGTTGTGTGTTATCAAGAGTTGAGGAAAGTTGCCTTGGTGAGGTTGTTCATCAAGAAGAACTCTTGGTGTGGTGTTATCAAGGGTTGAAGGAAGTTGCCTTGGTGAGGTTTTTCATCAAGAAGAACTCTTGGTGTGGTGTTATCAAGAGTTGAAGGAAGTTGCCTTGGTGAGGTTGTTCATCAAGAAGAACTCTTGGTGGGGTGTTATCAAGAGTTGGAAGAAAAAGTCTTGGTGAGGTTGTTCATCAAGCAAGTTGTAAAGATTCTACAACTTAGTGGAAAGCTTAGCTCTGGAGCTAGGAGCCCGTGGACGTAGGCAAGGTTTGCCGAACCACGTAAATTGAGTTTGCACTCTCTCTATCCCTTTCCTCTTTACATTTACTTGCACTTGTGATTGTTCATCATTATTATTCTTTTGATTGCATTCTATTTTCATCTTCTTCACCTTTGTTCTTAAAGAAAGATTTAAATAATTTTGATCTTTCAAGAAAAGTTTTCTAAATCCGTTTTTATAAATAAAAACCCAATTCTCCCCCCCCCCACCCCCCCCCCCTCTTGGTTGCCCATACACATGGGTCAACAACAAGTCTGCTGGATAATACCAAATTTGATTCACCTGCCAAGCACTCTTCCACACTCTCATTGGGATTGCATTGAACGATCATCAAGTTTAACTGATATACCAGCTTTTCCGCAAGGGGTCCAAGATTCAAAGAAGCATAAATAGAATATGGCATAACATTAATAGATTCTCCTAAATCTAACATAGCTCTTTCAAACTTGGTATTACCAATAGTGCATGGAATGGTGAAAGTACCTGGATCTTTGCATTTCGTAGGAATTTTTCTTTGCAATACAGCTGAAACATTTTCCCCCACACTTACCTTCTCATTTCCTTTCAACTTCCTCTTGTTGGTGCATAACTCTTTGAGAAATTTTGCATAACGAGGCACTTGCTTGATAGCATCCAGAAGTGGTATGTTTACCTCGATCTTGCGAAAAGTTTTCAGGATTTCTTGTTCTTGTTCCTCCTTCCTTGATTTTGCAAATCTGCTAGGAAAAGGTGGAGGAGTAACATATGAAGGAATATGGGTTTTCGGATTAACCTTAGAAGATGATGTTTTATTCATGGTGGAAGTGGTGTCATCCCCTTCATCAGTTTGTGATTTCTTTGGTGGAATCTCTAATTGTTTCCCACTTATCAAAGTTACAGCACTAGCATTCTCTCTTGGATTGATCACCGGCTGAGAAGGTAATTTTCCTGAGCTTTGACTCTCAATTTTGCTCATGTTAGTGGCCAATTGTCCCATTTGATTTTTCAGGTTTTGGATACTTGCCCTAGTTTCCTGCTGAAATTGCATTGTGTTAGTGGCAAGTGCTTTAACAATATCCTGGAGAGACATACCTAAATTTTGTGGAGCTGGTTGCGGTACTGGTGGTGGTTGTGCTTGAAATGGTTGCTGCAACCTTGGTTGATTGAAACCTGGTGGTCGATTTGGTATGGCATTTGGGGCAATTGGTTGATGATTCCCATATCTTAAATTAGGGTGATCTCTCCATCCAGCATTGTAAGTATTGGAGAAATGGTCATACCTTTGCCTTGGTTGTCCTGGAAATCCACCCATGGCATTGGCTTGTTCTGTATCTCCTTCTTGCAAAGTTGGACACATGTCGGTTGGATGGTCCATGGCAGAACATACCCCACATGCAGAAGATTGCTGCATATGTCCTACAGCCATTTTTTTTACAAGAGAGGTAAGTTCACAAAGTTGTTGTTCAATGTTTGAAGTACTTACCTCATTTACTCTTTTTGGTATTTGTGGCTCAAATTGACTGCTGAATTGTTGGGAGTTCGCTGCCATGTCACTAATCAAACGTCTTGCAACGTTCGGTGTTTTATTAACTAGTGCTCCACCACTAGCAGCGTCAATGATACTCCTTTCCATTGGTAAGAGACCCTCATAGAAATATTGAATTAGGAGTCCATCACTAATTTGGTGGTTTGGACAGCTAGCACATAACCTGTTAAATCTCTCCCAATATTCATGAAGTGATTCTCCATTGTGTTGTCGAATGCCACTAATATCTTTTCTTATATTTGTAACTTTTGAGGCTGGAAAGTATTTCTCCAAAAAGAGTTTACTCATCTCATTCCATGTGGTAATGGTACCTGGTGGTAGATAGTATAGCCAATCTTTTGCCGAATCTGCTAATGAGAATGGGAAAGCTCTCAATTTAATTTGCTCTTCAGAAACACCGGTTGGCTTCATACTTGAGCATACCACATGAAATTCTTTGAGGTGTTTGTTCAGATCCTCTCCTGCAAAACCATGAAATGTAGGCAAGAGATGAATCAGTCCAGATTTAAGTTCAAAATCTATCTCAGAATTGGTGCTTATGCATAGCGTTTGTTGATCAATAATTGGAGCCGCTAACTCCTTAAGAGTCTGATCGTTTTCCATCGCCATTGCTTCCGATTCAGATTTGATTGAACTGCAAGAAGATGGGAGGGAAGTATGTCGTGCAAGGTCCAATTCTGGAGGTGGAGTTGAAATTGACCGATTTAGTCTTAAATTCGAGGATTGGAGAAACTCCTTAATTCTCTTAAG
>SNVD02005522.1:0-22561 GCA_013180625.2 Boswellia sacra
AAAAAAAAAGAGGGAGAAGGTAAGAACCAATTCTCTAATTAGAATTCTTTGTATTATTGTTTATTTAATTTAAAGAAATTCCTTGTGTAGTGATGTGAGTATGAAGACTGTTATTTGTATGCTGGAAATTGTATGGAGATGTGAATTTGAATGAGTTTTGAATGCATCTAAGTAAGGAGATGAAGATATAAGCTAGAATTGAGAGTTTAGTTCAAATCCTGGAAATTTTGTTACACTGAACAGTACCTGTTCCGAAAATTACCAAAAATCAGGAGGACATTTTCTTGTTCTGAAATTTTTATAGATGAAAATAGACATGTCCAGGAGTGTATAGCAATTGAATTCACTCAAAAATTCGAAGTAGGTGATTTGGAGTGAATTTTTGAATTTCTGGTATGGTATTGCACATGTCCCCTGTCTTAGAACAGAGGAGGGGAAGACGATTTTAGTTGAAGGTCCAAATCTTCATATAATTACCTGATTTTTGGTATGAAAGTTCTTTTATGTGTCATATATGAGACTGCAAATTTTCACTGATATTAAAGGTGTGTGTGAATTGTTATAGATTTTTAAAATTGGCTTGTTAAAACTGGAATTTTTAGTTTCCAAAACAGGGCAGTTAGAAATAAATGGATTTGAATGGGTTAAACACCTTGAAGAGCCCTGAGTTTTGGTATGGAGGTATATACATATGTTATATACCACCCTGTAAATTTTTACAGCCAATTGAGTAGGATTGCAATTCCTACAAATTGTTAAGTCTATACTGCTCAGTGAAATGAATACAATGCCAGAATTGTTGAGGTAATGAATTTGATTATTTTTAGTGGCCAAATGATCCCAATTGGCTCTAAAAATTTTAAGGAGACATGAGGTATGTGTGTAAAAGATGTCTACCTACTTGTGTGAATTTTTGGAAATAGATAATTGTTGTTGTGAATTGTTTGTCAAAGTAAGTATGGAAATAGAGCCAAAAAGGGGGAAATATTTTACAAGTGTATGGTGACCTAAATAGAGATTTTGTTTTATTTTTAGGTCAATCACAAGCATCGAAAAGCAGCCATACGAGGTAAGTAAGCTAACTATTCTGAGGCCACAATAAATTGTGTACTGTATGTATATAATTTTGTGAATTGTAACACTATTAAATGCTAGCAACTTGATGCTTGAATGTGAGATATTGTGACTGTTTTGGAAGCCTGATATAGAGCTTCTTTAATGTGACTGATTGTGAATGATGAAACATGATTGGCATGCCAAGACCTAGGAAGTTTAGCTCTCATAGCTTGAGGGGAGGTCTGGACCATGTGTTTCCCTACATGGGATTCGGTAGCATGGGCCCGGTATCACCCGGATTGTCAGACTAGCCTCGAGTTATTTCAAGTGTAGGCATCCAAATGTATTTGTACTGTTTTGTACTGTTCCATGGCTTGAGGGGAGGTCTGGACCATGTGTTTCTCTATATGAGATTCGGTAGCATGGGCCCGGTATCACCCGGATTGTCAGACTAGCCTTGAGCTATTATATGGGAACTGACTGTGAAATGAAAAGTCCTACATTGATTAGAGAGCATTTTCCCCTAGGTGACTGTAATTGATACTATAGAAGCTTCCTCATTATGTGATTGTGATTGTACATAAAAAAGCGATGAGTAGAGAAATGTGAACTCACTTATGTGAGGTTGAATCGACCTATAGAGGTCTAGAAAGAAAATCGGCGCAGGAGCGCAAATGTAACCGAAGCGAACTCTGGGGCATTCTTTCTTTAACGAGTTAGCTAATGCTTATATAGTTAGAAATGGATAGTTTCATACTGGACTGAATTCTATTGTTATTGTTTATTACTGTATATTCACCTAGCTTACTTACTGAGTTTTACTCATTAAAGTTGTTGTGTGCCTCAGGTGATCAGGAGATTGAGCTATGGATGGAGGACTTTTGGCATTGCTGACAGAGTTCCCTTGGCAACCAAAGACCGCTGCTCTATATTAGCATAGTCATACTGTAGAACCTCTTTTGATTTTTGAATGTATTTATATACAGTGAAATGGTGTGGTTGTGATTAGAAACTCCGTTTTGTGTGATACTAAGATCAATCTTTGAAAGAAATAACAAAGATCATATTTAAATGACTGTATAAATGCTATATTTTGTATGTCTAGAATGAGTTGTGACATTCATGCTATCATTGCTCGTGGTCCTTGGATGTTTGGAGGTAAAAACATTTTCTTACAGCCTTGGCATCGACATTTGAATTTTAATGCGGATCAAGTAGCGAAATTTCCAGTTTGGATCCGATTATATGGCCTGCCGTTTCCTTTGTGGACAACCAAAGGCCTTAGTATTGTTTCCAGCATGGTTGGAGAGCCTATTTCTTGTGACAAGATGACTTCTGATCTTTCTAGATTAGAATATGCGAGGGTATGTGTTCTTCTTGATGCAACCCACCCTCCGATTAAGAAGTTTGAGTTCAGATGCAAACTCTCTCCAGAGCCCATTCAAATTCAAGTCGAATATGAGTGGGTTCCAAAACATTGTCCCAAATGTTGCAGGTTTGGTCGTCGTTGTCCAGAATCGATAAAGACTTCGAGTCCAGATAAGAATGAGGCTAGCACCTCCGATAGTGCCCCTTTGAGAAAAGAAAAGGATGTGACCAAGGTCGTTGATTGCACCAAAATAGTTACTATCCCAGAAGTTTCTGTAGTGCAAGTTGAGCCTCCGAAGGCTACTACAGTTCCGAGTGCAGAGTCAGTTTCAGATTCTGATTCTCCATCTCCTTTTGCGACTGACGAGGGTAGACTTTTGGGCACTATCAAATGTTCTACAAATCGTGAGGCATCTATTTCCTCTGGGCGGATACCTACTGAGTCTTCTCCCACTCGTTTTGAGCCTTTGATTGGGCTCAGTGAGGATGATCAATCTGATAGAATTGACCATGCTTATTCGAACACTCCAGCTACCCTGGTAAAGAAGGGTAAGAAGAAGAAAAACAAGAAGGGTTAAAGCTCTTGTATTTTTATGTTTTAGACCGTTTGTGATCAATTCTCTTCTATGTTGCTAAGGTCGTTTATGGCTTTTTTACTTTGTTTAGGCCGCTTGTGGCCTTCATTTTCTATCTTTTTGTTGGATTGTTTATTTGGACTTTACGTCCCTTTGTAATTCTTGGGGTATGCCGCTCGGATTTTTGTACATTATAACTTTTTTGGATTTATATTACTAAGTAACTTTTCTAAAAAAAGTTTAGGGTTTAGGGTTTAGGTTTAGGGTTTAGGGTTTAGGGTTTAGGGTTTAGGAGGGTTTAGGGTTTAGGGAAGAAAAAAAATTTTTTTTCTCTCAAATAACACCGCCGGAGTTACTGTTCACTTTGTCGGTTTTGTGAGTTAGTTCTTAGGGTTTACGCATATTGTAGATCTAAGCACGATACTCAAACTTTCCTTCTTGAGTCCTTGGAGATTTTGACTGGAAGACGTTCAAATCTGTGCAAGAAGACAATCGGTTTTCACTATTCAATCACCTCAGGTGGCGAGTGAATAGTCACCACCAGCGTAGTCACCTTCGTCTCGGCCCGATCTGCAATTCTTCTTTCAGCGCCGAAACCTGGTTCGACTGTCTTCTACCCTGTTCATGACCTTTTTTAATTACTGTCTTCTACCACACCATCTCCACCATGGCCGCCCCCGCCACTACCAAACCTAACCAGCCAAAACACCCACCTCGTGACACTCAAACACACCCGCCTACTCAAAAAACCACCCACACACAACCTTTACCTAAAACACCCGGTTCTTGGGTTGACAGGATTTGGGTTACTGAGGCTAACACTAGATTTCACCTTGACCCGATAGCCAAAAAGGTCCCAGCTTCGATCCTTGAGCTCCCAGATGATTTGGTAGATGATGCTGGGGCTGATTGGCTACGTTGTATTGTGGGATTCTTTCCGGGATATACTATGCCTTTTCATGCTGCACGTTCCATTGCCATGCGTGCATAGAAATCTAGTGGTTTGGAGGATGTCCGCTCTACCGGGACAGGCTTCTTGATATTCAGATTCAGGACCGTAGAGGAGGTCCATGACATTTTAGAAAGAGGACCCGGGATGTTTGGCGGGAAGCACATCATTCTCCAACAGTGAAATCCTCACTTCTCCTTTGACCAAATTAGGATCTCCAGGATCCCAGTCTGGGTTCGCTTGCATGGGCTACCATTTCCTCTGATTCGGCTCCTGATTCACTTGCTATTGTTAAGACAGATCAGTTTCGGCCTGGGCCCTATCATTTGCCAGAGTGTACTATAAACAAGGAGGCTTACTTGTCTGATGATCCATCGACTCCATCATCCTCAGAAGCTAACTCTGAGACTCTTAATATATCACCATTAGATAGTATATAGCCTACTGATCCTTTTCTTGAGGCAGAGGGTAAGCAGGTCCAACAAGATTGGAGGAGGCAAAGGGGTCGGGGGCATAATAGCCCCTGCTGAGAGTTTTCCAGTTTGTGATTGTTCCAGTTTCCTATGATAGGAAGTTGGAATGTTAGAGGCCTAAATGGCTTCTCTACGCAGCGGGCAGTTAGGAATTGGATTTCTAGATTCTCCCTGAGTATAATTGGTCTCTTGGAAACTAAGGTTGAACAGCAGCATCTTGATTCGGTTGTTTCTACAGTTTGTCCCTCTTGGGGTTTTTTGTCGAACGTCATTGATTCGGTTGCATGCAGAATCTTAGTCTGTTGGGATCCTACGTTGTATAGCTTGAGCAGCTTACAATGTTCTCCTCAGTGGATGGTTTGTCGGGTTACCTGTTTATCCGATAATATTTCTTTTGGGCTGGTCTTTGTTTATGGTTCTAATGACCCGGGTATTCGTCGGCAGTTATGGGACTCCATCAGAGATCAGGCTGTAGCTTTTGGGGATCTACCTTGGATGGCATTAGGTGATTTCAATGCTATCTTGAGGTCTTCAGACAGGGTTGGTGGGGATAAATCTTGGCATGGTTATATGGATGAGTTTGGGCAGTGTGTTCATGATGCGGAGTTGATTAGGGTTCCATCTTCTGGGCTTCGTTACACTTGGCATAATGGACAACAAGGAGAGGGGACTATCTTGAGAACACTGGACTGGAGCTTTGGTAGTTCTTCCTGGCTCTCGACTTGGCCGGGTACCTTTTCAGAGATCCTCCCCAGAGATGTCTCTGATCATTGTGCTATGGTTATCCGGATTACAGATAAACGACACCGAGGGCCCACCTCTTTTAAATTTCTGAATTTCTGGGCTGATCGTGAGGATTTTCTAGAGATTGTTCAGAGGGTTTGGGATTCTCCAGTAAATGGCAACCCCATGTATTGTTTCACTCAGAAGTTAGGTATGCTGAAGCGAGAACTTAAAACTCTCCATGGTCGAACTTCTAGTAACATTTCTAGCAGGGTTATTGAGGCTCGGGCACAGTGGGCTGCAGCTCAGGCTGCTCTAGATGCGGACCCATTTTCAGTAGAGTGCATTTCTGCTGAGAGATATCTCTGCAAGCAATACTTTAGACTTTGTCAGGATGAGGAGGCTTTCTTTCGTCAAAGATCCAGAGTTCAGTGGCTCACTTTAGGGGATAAAAATACTAAGTTTTTTCACAGATCTTTGATCCATCGACAAGTTAGGAATTGGATTCACCAGCTTGAGGATGAGGATGGTACAGTGATTGCCGATCGGAGCGGTTTAGGTAGCCTGGCAGTGGATTTTTTTCAGAGGCTGCTCACTGCTCCTGTACGACCTTCTGTCGCGGATGCTTCTAGGTTCTTTTCTGGGAGGATTTCAGAGGCGATGTTGCCTTCCTTGGTTTGCCCTATTACCGATGATGAGATCAAGACAGCTCTGTTCTCCATCCCTGATGACAAAGCTCCTAGGCCAGATGGATATACCTCTTTGTTTTTTAAGAAAGCTTGGGGGATTATTGGTGCAGAGTTTAGAGCCGCTGTGCGACATTTTTTTGCTACGTATCGGATGCCTAGGTGTGTTAATGCTACCAAGATTGCTCTGATTCCCAAGGTGGAGCGCCCGAGGACCATGAATGACTTTAGACCGATTTCCTGCTGTAATGTGCTTTATAAGTGTATCTCAAAAGTGATTGTGAATCGGTTCAAAATAGTCTTACCTGATGTAATTGGGAGTTCACAATCTGCCTTTGTCCCAGGAAGGAGGATTTCTGATGCCATTTTGCTGACACAGGAGCTCATGCACAATTACCACCCTGGGAGTTCACCGCCGCGGTGTGCTCTTAAAGTGGACCTTCACAAAGCTTTTGATACAGTCAGCTGGGATTTCATTTGTGTGGGGCTACGGACTATTGGTATTCCAGAGTGTATGATTCAGTGGATAGGGACCTGCTTATCTTCCGCACACTTCTCCATTTCGTTGAATGGGGAGCTCCACGGTTTCTTTACTGCATCCAGAGGAGTTCGACAGGGTGATCCTCTATCTCCTTACCTTTTCGTGTTAGCTATGGAGGTTTTGAGTGGTATTCTTCGAGAGGCTGCTCATAGGCCGGGTTTCCACTTTCATTGGCGATGCCAGCAGGTATCCCTTACTCACCTTTGCTTTGCCGATGATCTGATGGTTTTTTGTAGAGCAGATGATGTTTCTGTAAAAATGATCAGAGATGCTTTAGATGAGTTTGCATGGCTCTCCGGATTGGTTACCAATTCAGCCAAGAGCCATGTCTTCTTCTCAGGGGTTAGTGAGGATAAGCAAATCGCTTTACAGGCTATCTTGGATTTTCAGATTGGCACTCTACCTGTCAGATATTTGGGAGTACCTTTGCTTAGTACTCGATTACGACTATCGGATTGTGAGCCTTTGATTGAGAGGATCGTGTCTAGAATCCGGTTATGGACTTCCGCGAGTCTGACTTATGCTGGTCGGCTCCAGCTAATCAAATCAGTGCTTTTTTCTATCCAGGTCTATTGGTCCTCCATGTTCATTCTGCCTACAGCAGTGGTGCGGAGGATTGAGGGTATTCTTGCAGCCTTTCTTTGGAGAGGTACTTCTCTCTCTCGTTTTGGGGCATAGATAGCATGGAGCTCGGTTTGTCACCCTTTAAAGGAGGGAGGTCTGGGGATAAAACGGGTTAAGGATTGGAATCGGGCGGCTATTTTGAAACACATTTGGAGATTGCTCTCGGACAAGTCCTCCACTTGGTCTTCGTGGGTTCACCATGTGCTTCTTCGAGGTCGGTCCTTTTGGCAGGTTCGGGTTACTTCTGGGGCATCCTGGTCTTGGCGGAAGATTCTTCTGAGTAGGGATTGGTGCAGAGGTAAATTTACCACTTGTATTGGAGATGGCAGGGACACCTCTCTGTGGCAGGATTATTGGCTTCCGCAGGGACCCCTATGTGATTTGTTCTCTTTTCGAACTCTATCATCCACGGGCCTACCATCGAATGCTAGGGTGTCAGATATTATTCAGGATGGGGATTGGAATTTTCCAATTGGAGGGTTGGATCTTCAGTTGATTTGGGACTCAATCACGTTTCATCCGACTATTGGGGCTTCTGATCACCAGGTTTGGAAGGGACACCCTTCGGGTATCTTTTCCATTGACTCAGCGTGGGATATTCTGCGGGCTAGACGATCAGTGAACTCTTTTCATCACTTGCTCTGGTTCCCGGGTCATGTCCCTAGACACTCTTTTATCCTTTGGCTCGCCTCTTGAGAGAGGTTGCATACTATGGATCGTCTTCGGCGTCATGGCACAATATCCTCCGCAACATGTGTTTTGTGTGGATCAGACACGAAGACACATGGACATCTATTCTTTCGTTGTCCATTTTCCTCTTCCATCTGGCGAGAGATGACAGCGAAGACTCTCATGACGTGGCCATCCTTTTGTTGGGGTTCGCTTCTTCAGTGGTCCTCCCTTCATCTACAAAGTCGAAAGGATTTTCGACATGTGCTTGCACGGTTGGTTCTTTCTGCCACGGTTTATTTTATCTGGTATGAGAGGAACAATCGTATTTTTCAGCGGCGACGTCGAACTCGTCCGGAAATCACAAGGGATATTTATGATTTGATTCGGACTCGGGTTCTTGACTTGAGGGATAAATTTGTGATTTCTGCACAGTTTCGGGCCATTTGGGGCATAGCTGACTAGTTTGTTTTGGCAATTTTGCCTAAGGCCTGCGTGCCTACCTTAGTTTTGTTCTTGTTTTTTTGGGCTATTTTTGGACCTTTGTTGTTGCTTCGATCGGGTTTTCCTGCCCTTTTTGTATTTTGTGTCCTTTGTGACATCCTTGGGGTATGCCCCTCGTATCATGTAAATTGGTTTTCTATAATGTAATTATTAATTTTTTTTAAAAAAAAAAGTTTAGGGTTTAGGGTTTAGGGTTTAGGGTTTAGGTTTAGGGGAGGGAGGGAAGGTTTTGGAAAAATTTTTTTCTCTCAACTGGTCGCCGGAAAATAATATTCATTCCGGCCGTTTGGCAAATCGGCCCCTCAAATTTATGTATGTGGTAGATCGGGATACCCTGAAGACACTTTCCTTCTTGACCCTCATCAGAATCTTTCCGGAAAGTGTTCAAAATTGCCCATAACCGCTACCGGATTTACTATTCATTCGTCACCGACCAGCACGTGAATAGTAACCGCTATCATCACTGCCTTCGTCTTGCCTCGATCTTCATTTTCTTCTTCAGCACCATCATCTGGTTCGGCCCGCAACCCCTCCATCCACGGCGTCAAAGTTTCGGTTTTTTACTATTCACCGTCACGGTATGGCGCGTGAATAGTCACCGCCGATACCATTGCCTTTGGTTAAGCCCGATCTACAACTTTCCCTTCAGCGTTAATACCTGATTCCATTGCTATCTCCTCCGTCCACGGCTGTTTTGTTTACTGTTTACGCCGCTTCTCCGGCCAGCGGCGAGTGGGTTGTCACCTCCTGCACAGAATTGTAGATCAAGCATCGCCGGTCATTCTTCTCTTCTGTGGCATTATCAGATTCTAAGCATATCAGCCAGAAATCGTGAATAAATTTTCGGGGGACACTTTTCCGGCGGCGGCGATACTATTCATCCGGCGGACTGTTTTTCGAGTTTTTTCCAGTTTGCTCATCGGGTTATTCCACGCAAGTTTCCTTCTTGACCACTCCCTTGATTCCTTGTGGATTATTGTTTATAAAGAGGTATCGACGACTTTGGAAGCCGCGCCGCTTCGGTGAACGGTTTGTCTTCGTTTTTCCATCTCTTTTTATGATTTTGCATTGTATTTGATTCGTATTCACTGGATGGACCCACTCAAGACAACTGCTGGTTCTTGGGCTGACAAGATTAAAATCACCGATTCGAGTACCCGGTGCAAACTAATCCGGATTGACCCCAAGGAACCGGGGACAATTCTGAAGATCCCGGATGAGATTGTTGATGAGAATGTGGCCGAATGGCGTAGATGTCTTGTTGGTTTCTTTCCAGGATATGTGATGCCTTTTCATGCTGCTCGCTCGTTGGCCATGCGTGCATGGAAAACGAGTGGTTTAGAAGACGTCCGTTCCACGAACAAGGGTTTTCTCATTTTCCGTTTCCGAACTGAGGAAGAGGTTCATAACATCATTGCTCGCGGTCCTTGGATGTTTGGAGGTAAAACAATTGTCTTACAACCTTGGAACCCGCATTTAGATTTTAATACAAATCAAATGAGGTATATTCCTGTTTGGATCCGATTATATGGCCTACCGTTCCCTCTGTGGACAACCAAAGGTCTTAGTATTGTCTCAAGCATGGTTGGAGAACCTTTATCTTGTGACAAGATGACTTCTGATCTCTCCAGATTAGAGTATGCGAGGGTATGTGTTCTTCTGGATGCAAAGCACCCTCTGATTCGGAACTTTGAGTTCATATGCAAGCTTTCTCTAGAGCCCATCCAAATTCAAGTTGAATATGAGTGGGTCCCAAAACGTTGCTCCAAATGTTGTAAGTTTGGACACCGTTGTCCGGATCCTGAAAAGACTACAGGTCAGGATAAGAATGAAGCTAGTAACCCTGATAGCACCTCTACTAATGGTACTCCTTTGAATTCGGGTATGGTTGCGACCAAGGTCGCTGAGAGTCCAAAGCTTGTTGCTTTTCCAGCAAATTTGCCAGTGCAAGTTGTACCTCCTATGAAGGCCACAACCTCGAGTGCAGAGTCGGTCTCAGATTCTGACTCTCTATCTCCTTTCGCGACTGATCAGGGTAGGCTTTTAGTTACTATCCAGTGTTCTACCAATCGTGAGGCATCCGTTTCATCAGGGCGAATAAATACAGGACAACCTCCTGAGTCTTCTCCCTCTCGATTTGAGCCTTTGAATAGGCTAAGTGATGAAGACCAAATTGATAGGATTGATCATGATCATTCGGACACCCCAGCTACCCCTGTACGGAAGGGTAAGAAGAAGAAAAATAAGAAGAGTTAAAGCTTTTGTATTTTTTTGATTTAGACTTCCAATTAGGTTTAGGGTTTAGGGTTTAGGGTTTAGGGTTTAGGGTTTAGGGTTTAGGGAGCTTGGAAGGGAGAAAATTTTCTCTCAATTAGGGTCGCCGGAGTTACTGTTCACTCCGCTCATTTGGCGAATCAGCCTTTGAGATTTACATATGTTGTAGATCAGAATAGCCTAAGGAAACTTTCCTTCTTGACCCTCTTCAGATTCCGACCGAAAGGCAATCAAAACCGTCGAAAACAGTTTTCGGATTCACTATTTATCCGCTGCCAACCGGCGAGTGAAACAACACCTCCATCACCATCGTGTTTGCCTTAGCTCGATCTACAACTTTCCCTTCTTCAGCACCACCAGATTCGCGCCGCAACACCTCCGTTCAAGGCCTTGAAGTTTCGGATATTTCACTATTCACTGCCGGCCGCCGCTCTCACCGGCGAGTGGCATCTCACCTCCATCAAATTCTTGTAGATCAGTCGACGATCTACAAGTTTCCCTTCATCAGCACCACCAGATTCGCGCCGCATCACCTCCGTTCAAGGCTATAAAGTTTCGGATTTACTATTCACCGCCACCTCTCGCCGGAAAACGGCGAGTTGCATCTCACCTCCACCACCACCTTGTAGATCGAGCAATGCTGACCAACTTTCCCTTCTTGGGCGTCACCCGTTTCTAACCGCAAGATCCTCAAATCACCATCTCTTCATTCGGGTGACACTATTCAACTCCGGTTTCACTGTTCAATCGGCAGGTATCACTGTTCATAAACCCTGACCAGATTGTTCCTCAGGCTATTTCACACAACTTTGCCTTTTGGTCGAGCTGCATATTCCTTGTGGATTATCGTTTATAAAGAGATGTCGACGACTTTGGAAGTCGAGCCGCTTCGGTGATTGGTTTGCCTTCGTTCTCCCATCTCTTTTTTATGATTCTGCATTGTATTTGATTCATATTCACTGGATGGACCCACCCAAGACAACTGCTGGCTCTTGGGCTGACAAAATTAAAATCACCGATTCGAGTTCCCGGTGCAAACTAATTCGGATTAACCCCAAGGAACCGGGGACAATTTTGAAGATCCCGGATGAGATTGTTGATGAGAATGTGGCCGAATGGCGTAGATGTCTTGTTGGCTTCTTTCCGGGATATGTGATGCCTTTTCAAGCTGCTCGCTCGTTGGCCATGCGTGCATGGAAATCTAGTGGCTTAGAAGACGTCCGTTCCACAAACAAGGGTTTTCTTATTTTCCGCTTCCAAACTGAGGAAGAGGTTCATAACATCATTGCACGCGGTCCTTGGATGTTTGGAGGTAAAACAATTGTCTTACAACCTTGGAACCCGCATTTTGATTTTAATACAAATCAATTGAGGTATATTCCTGTTTGGATCCGATTATATGGCCTACCGTTTCCTCTGTGGACAACCAAAGGTCTTAGTATTGTCTCCAGCATGGTTGGAGAACCTTTATCTTGTGACAAGATGACTTCTGATCTCTCCAGATTGGAGTATGCGAGGGTATGTGTTCTTTTGGATGCAAATCACCCTCTGATTCGCAACTTTGAGTTCATATGCAAGCTTTCTCCAGAGCCCATCCAAATTCAAGTTGAATATGAGTGGGTCCCAAAACGTTGCTCCAAATGTTGTAAGTTTGGACACCATTGTCCGGAACCCGAAAAGACTACAGGTTAGGATAAGAATGAGGCTAACGACCCGGATAGCACCTCTTCTGGTGGTACTCCTTTGAATTCGAGTAAGGTTGCGACCAAGGTCGCTGAGAGTCCAAAGCTTGTTGCTTTTCCAGCAAATTTGCCAGTGCAAGTTGTTCCTCCTATGAAGGCCACAGCCTCGAGTGCAGAGTCGGTCTAAGATTCTGACTCTCTATCTCCTTTCGCGACTGACCAGGGTAGGCTCTTAGGTGCTATCCAGTGTTCTACCAATCGTGAGGCATCCGTTTCGTCAGGACGAATAAATACAGGACAACCTCCTGAGTCTTCTCCCTCTCGATTTGAGCCTTTGAATAGGCTAAGTGATGAAGATCAAATTGATAGGATTGATCATGATCATTCGGATACCCCAGCTACCCCTGTACGGAAGGGTAAGAAGAAGAAAAATAAGAAAGGTTAAAGCTTTTGTATTTTTTTGATTTAGACCGACTGTGGTCATTTCTCATTTATGTTGTTAAGGCCGTTTGTGGCTCGTTTTTCATTGTTTAGGCCGCTTGTGGCCTTTATTTTCTATCCTTTGTCGGTTTGTTTGTTTGGACTTCATGTCCTTTTGAAATCTTGGGGTATGCCCCTCGGATTTTTGTACATTTTAACATTTTTGGATTAATATTACTAAGTAACTTTTCCAAAAAAAAGTTTAGGGTTTAGGGTTTAGGGTTTAGGGTTTAGGGTTTGGGGTTTAGGGTTTAGGGTTTAGGTTTAGGGTTTAGGGTTTAGGTTTAGGGTTTAGGGTTTAGGGTTTAGGGTTTAGGGTTTAGGGTTTAGGTTTAGGGGAGGGTTTAGGGAGGGTTTAGGGTTTAGGGTTTTGAAAAAATTTTTTTCTCTCAACTGGTCGCCGGAAAATACTATTCATTCCGGCCGTTTGGCAAATCAGCCCCTCAAATTTATGTATGTGGTAGATCGGGATACCCTGAAGACACTTTCCTTCTTGACCCTCATCAGAATCTTTCCGGAAAGTGTTCAAAATTGCCCATAACCGCAACCGGATTTACTATTCATTCGTCACCGACCAGCACGTAAATAGTCACCGCCATCATCACTGCCTTCGTCTTGCCTCGGTCTTCATTTTCTTCTTCAGCACCATCATCTGGTTCGGCCCGCAACCCCTCCATCCACGGCGTTAAAGTTTCGGCTTTTTACTATTCACCGCCACGGTATGGCGCGTGAATAGTCACCGCTGATACCATTGCCTTTGGTTAAGCCCGATCTACAACTTTCCCTTCAGCGCTAATACCTGATTCCATTGCTATCTCCTCCGTCCACGGCTGTTTTGTTTACTGTTCACGCCGCTTTTCCGGCCAGCGGCGAGTGGGTTGTCACCTCCTGCACAGAATTGTAGATCAAGCATCGCCGGTCATTCTTCTCTTCTGTTGCATTATCAGATTCTAAGCATATCAGCCAGAAATCGTGAATAAATTTTCGGGGGACACTTTTCCGGTGGCGGCGACACTATTCATCCGGCAGACTATTTTTCGAGTTTTTTCCAGTTTGCTCATCGGGTTATTCCACGCAAGTTTCCTTCTTGACCACTCCCTTGATTCCTTGTGGATTATTGTTTATAAAGAGGTATCGACGACTTTGGAAGCCGCGCTGCTTCGGTGACCGCGCTGTTTAGGGTTTAGGGTTTAGGGTTTAGGGTTTAGGGTTTAGGGTTTAGGGTTTAGGGTTTTAGGGTTTTAGGGTTTTAGGGTTTTAGGGTTTAGGTTTAGGGTTTAGGGTTTAGGGTTTAGGGTTTAGGGTTTAGGGTTTAGGGTTTAGGGTTTAGGGTTTAGGGTTTAGGGTTTAGGGTTTTGGGTTTTGGGTTTAGGGTTTAGGGTTTAGGGTTTAGGGTTTAGGGTTTAGGGTTTCTGTCTCTTATACACATCTAGATGTGTATAAGAGATAGGGTTTAGGGTTTAGGGTTTAGGGAAAGAATGAAAAAAATTTTTTCTCTCAAATGACACCGCCGGAGTTACTGTTCACTTCGCCGGTTTTGTGAGTTAGTTATTAGGATTTACGCATATTGTACATCTAAGCACGATAATCAAACTTTCCTTCTTGAGCCCTTGGAGATTTTGACTGGAAGACGTTCAAATCTGTGCAAGAAGACAATCGGTTTTCACTATTCACTCGCCTCAGGTGGCGAGTGAATAGTCACCACCAGCGTAGTCACCTTCGTTTCGGCCCGATTTGCAATTCTTCTTTCAGCGCCGAAACCTAGTTCGACTGTCTTCTACCCCGTTAACGACCTTTTTTAATTACTGTTCACGACCGGTTTTCTCTTGGACGGCAAGTGGATCGTCACCTCCGGCATCAGTCTGTAGATCAGGAGTCGTCGATCAACTTTCCCTTGTGTTGCGTTGTCAGATTCTCAGTTTTTTCTCCTGAAATCGCATTTTTCTTTTCGGGAAATACTATTCCTGAAGGCGGAGGTACTGTTCATCCGGTGGCACTATTCACCGATCCTGGCAGGTTGATCCTCGTCCTATTTCATGCATACTTGCTTCTTGGTCGACCATCAAATTCCTTGTGGATAATAAAATCTAAGGAGCGACGTCGACGAGAACTATTCATCAGTTTTATTTCATGCCCGATTTGGTGACCGGTATGCGCACCCTCTACTGCAATTTCACTTTATCATCTTTCGCTTATTAAACTGTTGTGAATTTGATATTTTGTGTACACTGGTTGTTTGGACTGTTGGTATTTGGATTGTTGGTTGGATTCTTTGGAGTTCTCGTCTGGTTTGGGTTGTTTGCTACTTGGAGTTTTTTCACCATATTTTTCCTAGCCTGCACCACACCATCTCCACCATGGCTGCCCCCGCCACTACCAAACCTAACCAGCCAAAACACCCACCTCGTGACACTCAAACACACCCACCTACTCGAAAAACCACCCACACACAACCTTTACCTAAAACACCCGGTTCTTGGGCTGACAGGATTCAGGTTACTGAGGCTAACACTAGATTTCACCTTGACCCGATAGCCAAAAAGGTCCCAGGTTCGATCCTTGAGCTCCCAGATGATTTGGTAGATGATGCTGGGGCTGATTGGCTACGCTGTATTGTTGGATTCTTTCCGGGATATACTATGCCTTTTCATGCTGCACGTTCCATTGCCATGCGTGCATAGAAATCTAGTGGTTTGGAGGATGTCCGCTCTACCGGGACAGGCTTCTTGATATTCAGATTCAGGACCGTAGAGGAGGTCCATGACATTTTAGAAAGAGGACCCTGGATGTTTGGTGGGAAGCACATCATTCTCCAGCAGTGGAATCCTCACTTCTCCTTTGACCAGAGTAGGATCTCCAGGATCCCAGTCTGGGTCCGGTTGCATGGGCTACCATTTCCTCTGTGGTCAGCCAAAGCTCTTAGTGCTGTTTCGAGTATGGTTGGTCGACCATTATCTTGTGACAAGATGACATATGAGCGGACTCGGTTATCTTATACCCGGGTTTGTGTTGAGATAGATGCGGAGCATTCTCCAGTGCAGGACTTTGAGATCCGGTGTAAGCTATCCTCTGAGCCTCTCAAGATCAGAGTAGAATATGAATGGAAACCGAAACGTTGTCCAAAGTGTTGCTTATTTGGACATACCTGTCATGTGCCGGTTGTGCATCCTACATCTCGTGAGGCTAAGACGCCAGTTACTACTTCAGTCCCCACCTCGAGGGACAAGGGAAAGGCTATAGCCCCTGATGTTACAGAAGTTGATCATACTGAGCATTCAGCTTCGACCTTAGCAATTGTGGGACCAGTTGCTATTGACAGGGCTTTGGTGACTATTGCTAAGGATGATATTTCATCATCGGATCCGGATTCAGAGTCTTAGACGACTCCTGATTCACTTGCTATTGTTAAGACAGATCAGTTTCGGCCTGGGCCTTATCACTTGCCGGAGTGTACTATAAAAAAGGAGGCTTCCTTGTCTGATGATCCATCGACTCCATCATCCTCAGAAGCTAACTCTGAGACTCTTAATATATCACCATTAGATAGTATACAGCCTACTAATCCTTTTCTTGAGGAAGAGGGTAAGCAGGTCCAACAAGATTGGAGGAGGCAAAAGGGTCGGGGGCGCAATAGCCCCTGCTGAGAGTTTTCCAGTTTGTGATTGTTCCAGTTTCCTATGATAGGAAGTTGGAATGTTAGAGGCCTAAATGGCTTCTCTACGCAGCGGGTAGTTAGGAATTGGATTTCTAGATTCTCCCTGAGTATAATTGGTCTCTTGGAAACTAAGGTTGAACAGCAGCATCTTGATTCGGTTGTTTCTACAGTTTGTCCCTCTTGGGGTTTTTTGTCGAACGTCACTGATTCGGTTGCATGCAGAATCTTAGTCTGTTGGGATCCTACGTTGTATAGCTTGAGCAGCGTACAATGTTCTCCCCAGTGGATGGTTTGTCGGGTTACCTGTTTATCCGATAATATTTCTTTTGGGCTGGTCTTTGGTTATGGTTCTAATGACCCGGGTATTCGTCGGCAGTTATGGGACTCCATCAGAGATCAGGCTGCAGCTTTTGGTGATCTACCTTGGATGGCATTAGGTGATTTCAATGCTATCTTGAGGTCTTCAGACAGGGTTGGTGGGGATCAATCTTGGCATGGTTATATGGATGAGTTTGGGCAGTGTGTTCATGATGCGGAGTTGATTAGGGTTCCATCTTCTGGGCTTCGTTACACTTGGCATAATGGACAACAAGGAGAGGGGACTATCTTGAGAACACTGGACTGGAGCTTTGGTAGTTCTTCCTGGCTCTCGACTTGGCCGGGTACCTTTTCAGAGATCCTCCCTAGAGATGTCTCTGATCAGTGTGCTATGGTTATCCGGATTACAGATAAACGACATCGAGGGCCCACCTCTTTTAAATTTCTGAATTTCTGGGCTGATCGTGAGGATTTTCTAGGGATTGTTCAGAGGGTTTGGGATTCTCCAGTAAATGGCAACCCCATGTATTGTTTCACTCAGAAGTTAGGTATGCTGAAGCGAGAACTTAAGACTCTCCATGGTCGAACTTCTAGTAACATTTCTATCAGGGTTATTGAGGCTCGGGCACAGTGGGCTGCAGCTCAGGCTGCTCTAGATGCGGACCCATTTTCAGTAGAACGCATTTCTGCTGAGAGAGATCTCTGCAAGCAATACTTTAGACTTTGTCAGGATGAGGAGGCTTTCTTTCGTCAAAGATCCAGAGTTCAGTGGCTCACTTTAGGGGATAAAAATACTAAGTTTTTTCACAGATCTTTGATCCATCGACAAGTCAGGAATCGGATTCATCAGCTTGAGGATGAGGATGGTACAGTGATTGCCGATCGGAGCGGTTTAGGTAGCCTGGCAGTGGATTTTTTTAAGAGGCTGCTCACTGCTCCTGTACGACCTTCTGTCGCGGATGCTTCTAGGTTCTTTTCTGGGAGGATTTCGGAGGTGATGTTGCCTTCCTTGGTTTGCCCTATTACCGATGACGAGATCAAGACAGCTTTGTTCTCCATCCCTGATGACAAAGCTCCTGGGCCAGATGGATATACCTCTATGTTTTTTAAGAAAGCTTGGGGGATTATTGGTGCAGAGTTTAGAGCCGCTGTGCGACATTTTTTTGCTACCTGTCGGATGCCTAGGTGTGTTAATGCTACCAAGATTGCCCTGATTCCCAAGGTGGAGCGCCCGAGGACCATGAATGACTTTAGACCGATTTCCTGCTGTAATGTGCTTTATAAGTGTATCTCAAAAGTGATTGTGAATCGGTTCAAAACGGTTTTACCTGATGTAATTGGGAGTTCACAATCTGCCTTTGTCCCAGGAAGGAGGATCTCTGATGCCATTTTGCTGACACAGGAGCTCATGCACAATTACCACCTTGGGAGTTCACCGCCGCGGTGTGCTCTTAAAGTGGACCTTCGCAAAGCTTTTGATACAGTCAGCTGGGATTTCATTTGTGTGGGGATACGGACTATTGGTATTCCAGAGTGTATGATTCAGTGGATAGGGACCTGCTTATCTTCCGCACACTTCTCAATTTCGTTGAATGGGGAGCTCCATGGTTTCTTTACTGCTTCCAGAGGAGTCCGACAGGGTGATCCTCTATCTCCTTACCTTTTCGTGTTAGCTATGGAGGGTTTGAGTGGTATTCTTCGAGAGGCTGCTCAGAGGCCGGGTTTCCACTTTCATTGGCGATGCCAGCAGATATCCCTTACTCACCTTTGCTTTGCCGATGATCTGATGGTTTTTTGTAGAGCAGATGATGTTTCTGTAAAAGTGATCAGAGATGCTTTAGATGAGTTTGCATGGCTCTCCGGGTTGGTTACCAATCCAGCCAAGAGCCATGTCTTCTTCTCAGGGGTTAGTGAGGATAAGCAAATCGCTTTACAGGCTATCTTGGATTTTCAGATTGGCACTCTACCTGTCAGATATTTGGGAGTGCCTTTGCTTAGTACTCGATTACGACTATCGGATTGTGAGCCTTTGATTGAGAGGATCGTGTCTAGAATCCGGTTATGGACTTCCGCGAGTCTGACTTATGCTGGTCGGCTCCAGCTAATCAAATCAGTGCTTTTTTCTATCCAGGTCTATTGGTCCTCTATGTTCATTCTGCCTACAGCAGTGGTGCGGAGGATTGAGGGTATTCTTGCAGCCTTTCTTTGGAGAGGTACTTCTCTCTCTCGTTTTGGGGCAAAGGTAGCATGGAGCTCGGTTTGTCACCCTTTAAAGGAAGGAGGTCTGGGGATTAAACGGGTTAAGGATTGGAACCGGGCGGCTATTTTGAAACACATTTGGAGATTGCTCTCGGACAAGTCCTCCACTTGGTCTTCGTGGGTTCACTATGTGCTTCTTCGAGGTCGGTCCTTTTGGCAGGTTCGGGTTACTTCTGGGGCATCCTGGTCTTGGCGGAAGATTCTTCTGAGCAGGGATTGGTGCAGAGGTAAATTTATCACTTGTATTGGAGATGGCAGGGACACCTCTCTGTGGCAGGATTATTGGCTTCCGCAGGGACCCCTATGTGATTGGTTTTCTTTTCGAACTCTATCATCCACGGGCCTACCATCGAATGCTAGGGTGTCGGATATTATTCAGGATGGGGATTGGAATTTTCGAATTGGAGGGTCGGATCTTCAGTTGATTTGGGACTCAATCACGTTTCATCCGACTATTGGGGCTTCTGATCACCAGGTTTGGAAGGGACACCCTTCGAGTATCTTTTCCATTGACTCAGCCTGGGATATTCTGCGGGCTAGACGATCGGTGAACTCTTTTCATCACTTGCTCTGGTTCCCGGGTCATGTCCCTAGACACTCTTTTATCCTTTGGCTCGCCTCTTTAGAGAGGTTGCATACTATGGATCGTCTTCGGCGTCATGGCACAATATCCTCTGCAACATGTGTTTTGTGTGGATCAGACACGGAGACACATGGACATCTATTCTTTCGTTGTCCATTTTCCTCTTCCATCTGGCGAGAGATGACAGCGAAGACTCTCATGACATGGCCATCCTTTTGTTGGGGGTCGCTTCTTCAGTGGTCCTCCCTTCATCTACAAAGTCGAAAGGATTTTCGACATGTGCTTGCACGGTTGGTTCTTTCTGCCACGGTTTATTTTATCTGGGATGAGAGGAACAATCGTATTTTTCAGCAGCGACGTCGTACTCGTCCGGAAATCACAGGGGATATTTATGATTTGATTCGGACTCGGGTTCTTGACTTGAAGGATAAATTTGTGATTTCTGCACAGTTTCGGGCCATTTGGGGCATAGCTGACTAGTTTGTTTTGGCAATTTTTTGCCTAAGGCCTGCGTGCCTACCTTAGTTTTGTTCTTGTTTTTTTTTTGGGCTATTTTGGTCCTTTGTTGTTGCTTCGATCGGGTTTTCCTGCCCTTTTTGTATTTTGTGTCCTTTGTGACATCCTTGGGGTATGCCCCTCGTATCATGTAAATTGGTTTTCTTTAATGTAATTATTAATTTTTTCAAAAAAAAAGTTTAGGGTTTAGGGTTTAGGGTTTAGGGTTTAGGGTTTAGGGTTTAGGGTTTAGGGTTTTAGGGTTTTAGGGTTTAGGGTTTTAGGGTTTAGGGTTTAGGGTTAGGGTTTAGGGTTTTAGGGTTTAGGGTTTAGGGTTTAGGGTTTAGGGTTTAGGGTTTAGGGTTTAGGGTTTAGGGTTTAGGGTTAGGGTTAGGGTTTAGGTTTAGGGTTTAGGGTTTAGGGTTTAGGGTTTAGGGTTTAGGGTTAGGGTTTAGGGTTTAGGTTTAGGGTTTAGGGTTTAGGGTTTAGGGTTTAGGGTTTAGGGTTTAGGGTTTAGGGTTTAGGGTTTAGGGTTTAGGGTTTAGGGTTAGGGTTTAGGGTTTAGGGAGGGGAAAGAAAAAATTTTTTCTCTCAAATGACACCGCCGGAGTTACTGTTCACTTCGCCGGTTTTGTGAGTTAGGTCTTAGGATTTACGCATATTGTAGATCTAAGCACGATAATCAAACTTTCCTTCTTGAGCCCTTGGAGATTTTGACTGGAAGACGTTCAAATCTGTGCAAGAAGACAATCGGTTTTCACTATTCACTCGCCTCAGGTGGCGAGTGAATAGTCGCCACCAGCGTAGTCACCTTCGTCTCGGCCCGATCTGCAATTCTTCTTTCAGCGCCGAAGCCTGGTTCGACTGTCTTCTACCCCGTTCACGACCTTTTTTAATTACTGTTCACGACCGGTTTTCTCTTGGACGGCAAGTGGGTCGTCACCTCCGGCATCAATCTGTAGATCAGGAGTCGTTGATCAACTTTCACTGGTGTTGCGTTGTCAGATTCCCAGTTTTTTCTTCTGAAATCGCATTTGTCTTTTCGGGAATACTATTCCCGTTTTCGGAGGCACTGTTCATCCGATGACACTATTCACAGATCCTGGCAGGTTGCTCCTCGGCCTATTTCATGCATATTTGCTTCTTGGTCGACCCTCAAATTCCTTGTGGATAATAAAATCTAAGGAGCGACGTCGACGAGAATTATTCATCAGTTTTATTTCATGCCCGATTTGGTGACCGGTATGCGCACCCACTACTGCAATTTCACTTTATCATCTTTCACTTATTTTTAAACTGTTGTGAATTTGCTATTTTGTGTACACTGGTTGTTTGGACTGTTGGTATTTGGATTGTTGGTTGGATTCTTTGGAGTTCTCGTCTGGTTTGGGTTGTCTGCTACTTGGAGTTTTTTCACCATATTTTCCTAGCCTGCACCACACCATCTCCACCATGGCTGCCCCCGCCACTACCAAACCTAACCAGCCAAAACACCCACCTCATGACACTCAAACACACCCACCTACTCGAAAAACTACCCACACACAACCTTTACCTAAAACACCCGGTTCTTGGGCTGACAGGATTCGGGTTACTGAGGCTAACACTAGATTTCACCTTGGCCCGATAGCCAAAAAGGTCCCAGGTTCGATCCTTGAGCTCCCAGATGATTTGGTAGATGATGCTGGGGCTGATTGGCTACGCTGTATTGTTGGATTCTTTCCGGGATATACTATGCCTTTTCATGCTGCACGTTCAATTGCCATGCGTGCATGGGAATCTAGTGGTTTGGAGGATGTCCGCTCTACTGGGACAGGCTTCTTGATATTCAGATTCAGGACCGTAGAGGAGGTCCATGACATTTTAGAAAGAGGACCCTGGATGTTTGGTGGGAAGCATATCATTCTCCAACAGTGGAATCCTCACTTCTCCTTTGACCAGAGTAGGATCTCCAGGATCCCAGTCTGGGTTCGCTTGCATGGGCTACCATTTCCTCTGTGGTCAGCCAAAGCTCTTAGTGCTGTTTTGAGTATGGTTGGTCGACCATTATCTTGTGACAAGATGACATATGAGCGGACTCAGTTATCTTATGCCCGGGTTTGTGTTGAGATAGATGCGGAGCATTCTCCAGTGCAGGACTTTGAGATCCGGTGTAAGCTATCCTCTGAGCCTATCAAGATCAGAGTAGAATATGAATGGAAACCGAAACGTTGTCCTAAGTGTTGCTTATTTGGACATACCTGTCATGTGCCGGTTGTGCATCCTACATTTCGTGAGGCTAAGACGCCAGTTACTACTTCAGTCCCCACCTCGAGGGACAAGGGAAAGGCTATAACCCCTGATGTTGCAGAAGTTGATCATACTGAGCATTCAGCTTCTACCTTAGCAATTGTGGGACCAGTTGCTATTGACAGGGCTTTGGTGACTATTGCTAAGGATGATATTTCGTCATCAGATCCGGATTCAGAGTCTGAGACGGCTCCTGATTCAGTTGCTATTGTTAAGACAGATCAGTTTCGGCCTGGGCCTTATCACTTGCCGGAGTGTACTATGAACAAGGAGGCTTCCTTGTCTGATGATCCATCGACTCCATCATCCTCAGAAGCTTACTCTAAGACTCTTAATATATCACCATTAGATAGTATAC
>SNVD02005523.1:0-22251 GCA_013180625.2 Boswellia sacra
CAAATCCAATTTGCATTTTTTTTTTGCCCTCCTGCCCAATTAATTTGAGTACTAGCTGGGTCAGGTTCATACTCAACTTCTTGTAATTTGTCAAGTAGCTCACCAGCAGAAGTGGCAGAAATAAGGATCTTTCTCGCTGAATGAGGGATAAAATTCTGTTCCACAGCTGCATCAATAAAAATTATCAAAGGATCAAAGAAATTTTTTACATTCAACAAACCTATGGGTTTTTGATGGAGATTCAGTTGGGCCCAAGAGGCAATTTGAAAATTTTCTTCAAGAGTGCCAAAGCCACCTGGTAAAGCAATAAAGGCATCTAAATTGATGAACATATGTGCCATGCGTTCATGCATAGAGGAGACCTGTAACTCCTTCCCAACCGTTTTTCCAACAATACTTTCTACAGCCAAAGCTTTAGGAATAACTCCTAAAACTTGAGTACCCCCTATATGTGCAGCTGTTGACACACAACCCATTAACCTGAGGCTACCTCCCCTATAAACCACATGAATCTTTCTTTCAGCCAGTAGCCTACCAAGATAATTCGCTACTTCTACGAACTCTTCAGTTTTACCTGGTCGAGATCCACAGAATACACATATCCTTTGGATTCGACGTTTTGAAGTTCCCTCCATGTCTATGTGACTCTCTAACTATGTGTGAAGAAGAGACCAAGACATGTGGTATTTATGGAGTGCAAAAAGGTATGTTACTGATTATACTATCTAGGTAGCTCGACTGTTTTGTTGAAAAAGTTGACAATAATGCATAAAAATTCAAAAGATGATGAAATAGATGAAATAAGACACCATAAGTCAAACAAAAGATACAAATTCAAAAATGACAGCTATGAGGTATTAAAATTCAAAAATGATGGCACGCATGCATATGTACAGGTAGTTGTGACTGTGGCTCACATCTTCCTCTGGTTTTACGTCCAGAAACGGCTTAAACACCTTCTATGAGTTGGGGATATGCTTCCCATCCAGTTTTCTAATAAACTGGCAAACAGGGTCGTTTTGAGTCAGATTCCCAAGACTATAGCGTTCCTGCTCATCTCGGAATTGTGTCCACAAATTAAAAATTTCACGCTGCACAAGTCCACAAGATGCGTCTCAAGAGTCGTTCGGATATCATCCAAAGACTCCTTACTCAGTCCATTCTTGATGAACTGTAGTTTATCCTCTCGATTGTTAGACAAATATCCCAAGGAGCGGCAACGCTGGTTACAAGTCCATCTTGCACATCTGGGACAAACTTGTAACCTTTTCGTTCTTTGCTTTTTGGCATAAGAGCTTTTTCCCAAACCTGGCATAAGGGAAACAAGATTATCTAAAAACTCACAAGAGAATCGAACCTTGGCTTCAATTAACCATCTTAAATCAGCATGAATACCCTTACGCATCAACAACCTTAGTCTTTCTGCACGAGCTTTATAAATTTTAAGCAAATCATTTTGAGGAAGAGAGGGAAAATGTTTGTGCAATTTTGAGAGAATGGTATCCATGTGAAGAAAATGAGAGAGAAGAAAAGAAAGTGGATGCAAGGTGAGCAACAGTTTTCAGGGAACTGAAAAACCGACTTTAATAGTCATGGAGTACCGTATCCGCCACTTGACCGGGAAAAATCAATCCTTAAAAAGGATCGACTAAAGCAATGGACTCTTCGTTTTGGTCAAATTTTCAAAGAATGGTTTTAACCGTTGTCCATTAACTTTAAACACATTACCATTCTTTGGGTTCTCAATTTCAACTGCTCGATGAGGGAAAACATTTTTAACAATGGAAGGCCCAGTCCAACGTGACTCCGAAGTTTTACGGAAATCAATGCAATCTTGAATCATACAAAAGAACTTTTTGTAGAGGTTCAAAAGATTTTCTAACAAAGAATTTGTCATGAAAAACCTTCATTTTTCTTTGTAGATTTTAGAATTTTCATAAGCCTCATTCCTGATTTCTTCAAGCTCACTCATTTGGAGTTTACGTAACTTGCAAGCATCTTCAAGTTTGGTTAAATGTTTTAATGGCCCAATAAGCTTTAAATTTCAATTTCCACTGGCAAGTGACAAGGTTTTCCATAAACTAATCTATAAGGAGACTTCCCATGATGTGTTTGAAAGCAGTTCGGTAAGCCCAGAGTGCATCATTAAGTCTTAAAGACCAATCTTTACGATTTGGGTTAACCGTTTTTTCTAAGATCTGTTTTATCTCCCTATTATCTAATTCAACTTGTCCACTTGTTTGTGGGTGATAAGGTGTAGAAATTTTATGGGTTATTCCATATTTCTTCATTAAAGTTTCAAATGGTTTGTTACAAAAATGTGTACCCCCATCACTAATAATGGCTCGAGGAATTCCAAATCTACTCAAGATATTCTCCTTCAAAATTTGACAACTGTTTTGTGATCATTGTTTCGACATGGAATTGCCTCGACCCATTTTGAAACATAGTCCACTGCAACAAGGATGTACAAAAAACCAAATGACGGTGGAAAGGGTCCCATAAAATCAATACCCCAACAGTCAAAGATTTCAACGACAAGAATGGGATTCAACGGCATCATGTTTCTTTTTGAAATAGATCCCAATTTTTGACAATTTTCACACGTTTTGCAAAATGCATGTGCATCTTTAAATAAGGTGGGCTAATAAAATCCACATTGTAAGATTTTAGCAGCTGTTTTTCTAGATGAAAAATGTCCTCCACATGCTTTAGAATGACAAAAGTTAATGACACTACTTACCTCATTGTCGGGTATGCATCTTCTCATTATTTGGTCTAGACAATATTTGAACAGATATGGGTCATCCCAGTAAAAATTTTTCACCTCGGTTAAAAATTTTCTTTTGTCTTTAGCATTCCAATGAGGTGGCATTTTCCCTGTCGCAAGAAAATTTACAATGTTAGCAAACCAAGGTACAGTAGCAACAGAAAATAAAAATTCATCAGGAAAAGAATCATTGATAGGTGAAGTTTCAATTAATGTCTCTGTCGTTATTCTTGAAAGATGGTCAGCAACGACATTTTCGGCTCCTTTCTTATCCTTTATTGTGATGTTGAATTCTTGGAGCAATAAGATCCACCGTATCAATCTAGTTTTTGCATCCTGTTTAGTCATTAAATATCTCACAGCTGCATGGTCAGTGTAAACAATTGTTGGAGAGCCAATTAAATAAGATCGAAATTTGTCCAAAGCAAATACTACTGCAAGTAGTTCTTTCTCAGTTGTTGTGTAATTCATTTGTGCATCAATTAAAGTCCTACTTGCATAGTATATTACATAAGGCTTACCTTCTTTTCTTTGTCC
Source organism: Boswellia sacra (assembly GCA_013180625.2). NCBI lineage: Eukaryota > Viridiplantae > Streptophyta > Magnoliopsida > Sapindales > Burseraceae > Boswellia > Boswellia sacra. Next base: position 3,308 of record SNVD02005523.1, read on the forward strand.
TAAGACAGCACCAACGGCATAGTCACTTGCATCACACATCAATTCAAAGGGCAAGGACCAATCAGGAGATTGCATAATTGGAGCAGTTGTTAAAAGCCCAATTAATGTATCAAAGGCATTTTGACATTCTTGAGTCCATTCAAAGAAAGTATCTTTTATTAAGAGGTTACAAAGAGGTTTAGATATAGCACTGAAATTTCTTATGAACCTCCTATAAAATCCAGCATGCCCTAAGAATGAACAAACCTCTTTAACTGTTTTTGGTGGAGGCAAATGGGAATTAATTCCACTTTTGCTTTGTCCACTTCAATTCCCTTAGAAGACACCACATGGCCTAAGACAATTCCCGAAGTGACCATGATAATGACATTTTTTGAAAAAAAAAAAAAAAAAAAAAAAAATTTCAAATAGACCTTTTTCTAACACACCTTTTTTAGGACTTTTTCTAAATTTTCAAGACAATTATCAAAGGTTTCCAAGACAGTTAAATCATCCATGAAAACTTCTAAACATGCTCAACCATGTCACTGAAGAATGCTTAACATGCCATCTTTGAAAGTGCTAGGCATTACCAATCCAAAAGGCTTCTCCTAATGCAAGTGCCGAAGGGGCACGTGAATGTGGCCTTTTCTTGGTCTTCGAGTGCAATGGGAATTTGATAATAGCCTGAGTATCCATCAAGAAAGCAGTAGTAAGAGTGCCCTACTATTTCTAGAATTTGGTTAAGGAATGGTAAGGGGAAGTGGTCTTTTCTGGTGACAGCATTTTATTTTCTATAATCAATGCACATCCTCCAACTAGATGAGACCTGAGTTGGCAATAATTCACCCTTTTCATTTTTCATTACTGTAATGCCAGATTTCTTAAGTATTACTTGTGAGGCTTTTACCCACTTACCTATCAGAAATAGGATAGATAATTCCCATATCAAGTAGTTTAAGAAATTCAACCCTAATGACCTCTTTCAAATGAGGAGTTAACCTCTTTTGAGGTTGTTGGGATATTTTGGCATTTTCTTTTAAATGTATTCTATGTGTACAAATCAAAGGGTTAATGCCTTTTATATCTTTTAAAGTCCACCCAACTGCATATTTATGCCTTTTAAGCACTTTTATCAACTTACCTCGTTGCTCGCATGTGGGGGATGAAGAAATTACCATTGGATATGTCTGATTCTCCCCAAGATATGCATATTTCAGTCCTTCAGGTAAGGGCTTCAATTCTAACTTGGGAGCTTCATCTTCCTTGCTTTCATTCATTTGCCCCAATTCTTCAATTCTTGATTTTGAGCCTTTTTCCATCACCTGTGCACAATCCAATAAAGAGCATATATCAGAAAGATCAGACTCTAGTTCCATGCTTGATTCTAATGAATTCACTAGAGAAGTTTCCAAAGGGTCAGAAGAACTCCCTTTTGGATGTGATCTTCCACAATAGATTCAATTACATTGGCTTTATCAACTTCATCTTCTTCTTCATTTGGTTGTTTGCACATAATTAAAAAAACATTAAGTTCTAAGTCATGGTTCCCAAAAATGATAAGCTTCATCGACTCCATTTCCTACAATTAATCAAAGCATTAGAAGTAGCTAGACAATGGACGGCCCTAAAATAAACAGGAATTGAATTGCTCTTCCAATGGTTGTGGTCCAAGACGATTAAAATCCATGGGTAAATGAATTATCAACTGAAAACTAACACATCTTCTCCTATTCCTCTTGGTACTTTAATTGATCTATCAGCAAGCAAAAGAGTGACAGAAGTTGGTTTTAACTCACCTAGATTGAGTTTTTGAAAAACTGAGTATGGAAGCAAATTCACACTAGCACCAAGATCAAGTAAAGCTTGTTCAATTTTATGGTCTTCAATAACACACGAAATTGTAGGACAACTTGGATCCTTATATTTCATTGTATTATTGTTTTGAAGAATAGCACTTACTTGCACGGCTAGAAAGGCCTTCTTTTTCACATTCAATTTCCTTTTCACAGTGCATAAGTCTTTCAAAAATTTTGCATAATAAGGTATATGTTTGATCACATCAAACAAGGGAATGTTGACCTTTACCTGTTTGAAAATTTCAAAGATTTCAAAATTGTGAGTTGGCTTCTTTTGTGTGGCTAATGCTTGAGGAAATGGAGGCACAGATGAGGATTTGGTTTCCTCTTCGCTAGGTGTTGGTTTGGCAACCTCTTTCTGCCCTTTAGAGATCGATTCTTCTTCTTTCTCACAAGGGTTAGGAATATGTTTTTCAACAACCTTACCATTGCGAAGGGTCATGACGGACTTGGCTTGGTCAAAATAATGGTTATTTGAACTCCCTGCATTTGAGTTAGATTGATCTTTGGGGTTTTGCAATGTTTGAGAAGGAAATTTTCCTTTCTCTTGGATGTTAAATGTAGATGCAAATTTTGCAAGAGTTTCTGACAAATTTGCTAATGTTTGAGCAGTTTGACTATTGAAAGTCTCTTGCTTTGTAATGAATGAATGCAATGTTTCTTGAAGGACATTCCTAGGAGGAGGAGCATATGCATGATTTTGAAAATTTTGTTGTGCTTGAAAAGGGACTTGTGAAAGATTGTGCATGATTGTCATTTTTCCAGCTAAAATTTGGATGATTTCTCCAACCAGGATTATAGGTTTGTGAATATGGATTGTGATTTGGCCTTTTGAAAGTGTTCAAGGCATTGGCTTCTTCATGGAGACATTCCCTAAAGGCAAGCAAAGTTGGGCAATCATCAGTAGAATGGTCATTGTCATCACAGATGTTACAGACATTTTCTTGAATAGATTTCAATTGACCACTCTTTTTCATCTCTAAAGCCTCGACTTTTTTAGCTAGGGATGCAAATTTGGCTTGAAGGTCATGGTCTTCCCTAAGGTTGTAAATGCCTCTATTGGATGTCGAGGTTGGTGCCTTGCTTGGTACCTCATAGGTGCCAGCAGTGTCCCAATTTGGTGTGCCTTTTCTGTAAGGAATCTAGACGTCAAGTGCTTCATCAGGGTCTTTCTTTAATTCTCTCTACACATTAATTCTAATAGTTTCCTATCTTGAGGTGTTAACCCTTCATAGAGTGTGCAACTATTCTTCAAGTTTCAAACCCATGGTGAGGACAGGTATTAAGTAGTTCCTTATAACTATCCCAACATTGGTAAAGGGTTTCCCTTGTTTTTGAGAGAAATCAGAAATTTGTTTTTTAAGAGAATTTGTTCTATGGGTAGGAAAAAAATTTTTCAAAAATTGTTGTTTCATCTCATCCCATGAAACTAATGGAATTGACCTCAAATTGTAGCCATGTTCTAGCTTTATCTTTTAAAGAAAAAGGAAAAAAGCTTTAATCTAATGGTGTTTATGCTACAATTTGGGTCAGTGTAGGAGCTACATCCTCTTCAAAGAGTTTCAAGTGCGAATATGGGTTCTCCATGTCAAGGCCATGAAAAGTGGGTAGAAGTCGAACAAAACTTGGTTTGAAATTGAAATGGATTGAATCTGGAGGAGAAACTACACAAGATGGTGCACTAGTCCTTACCGGATTCATGTAGTTCCGAGGGTTCTTCGTTGGTTTTGATCATTTTGTTGCGAACGGTTGTCCCCTTCATCCGTGAATATTTCCTCATGATGTTGGCCATGTTTTTAAGGAAGATGATGTTTTTCTAACAAGTCTACCACTAGATGTTCGTGACCAAATTTTCATGCAAGAAAGAGAGAAGAAAAGAGAGAAAAGATGAACACACAAAAATAAAAAATTTAGATCTAAGATGAGAAAAGAGAACACTTACAATTTTGCACGCCAATTTTTACCTTCCCCGGCAACGGCGCCAAAAACTTGACACATCCAAAAAAGGATTGTCTCCCAAGTATAGGAGTGTCGAAGTAATAATCCCGGTGAGACCGAGTCGATCCACGAGGAAGAGAATTTTAGCGTTACAAATTATAAGCTAAGCGAATATGGTATGGATAATTCAAAGAGATGACAAGAGAATATCAATAAATATGTAAGATGGTAGGTGGTATTACCGACATTCAAATATAAAACAAAAAGCAAGAGGAGGTAAAACCATCCATGGAAATAGGTGGTATAACCAACCATAGTAAATTAAAGAACAATTTCATAAGGTGGTAGAACCTACCATAGTAAATAAAATAAAAAGTTCATAAACAATAGAATAATTAAAATACAAGAGGAATTAACACAATAACAATGAAGGCTAAGGTTAGGGGATCCGCCCTTGATATTTCAAATAAGGATAATTAACCCATTTTAGTTATATGAATTATATTTGTTTCATTACCAATATTTATACCACTTCTTGTAAATGGGTTCAAGCATCCAATGTGCCAATCACTATATGTCTACAACAAATCAAGGTTCCTAACTAGATTCGTGTCGGTAAGGAAGAACCATACATCATCTAGAAAGGATCCAAGCATTTGATGTGCCAAGGATTGTCGACAATGGATCAAGACCTCCACTTTACGAGTGGTGTCAAGATTGATTAAGAAATTAAATATAAATCATACTGAATAAACATTATAAGATTAAGATTATTAAGCACATATTAAGGGTTAGAGAATCCTTATTCTCATATCAAGGGTTTCACCCTTTCACCTTAGCAAAAGAGAAATTAGAATAACATTATAATAGAAAGAAAATAAAATGTAAGAAAAAGGAAATTCATTAATAACATAAACACACAAAACACAATACAAGATCCTAGCCAAAGCCAAAATGTTCCAGCCAAGGCCAAGATGCCCTAATGGGTCACAAGGCACCTCTATTTATAGATACATCCAGGGGCAAACTTGTCAAATTACAAGGGCATAATTGTCAAATATTAGTTGTAAATATCTTTGACAATTGGGATCATTAGGCACCGACTTTGACCATCAATTTTGACATCGAAATGTTGTGAATTTTAATCACATGTCTTCATGAAAGTTGTAGATATTTCTCTCAGCTTTCTAGAACATATTGATTTTCAATTTGGATACGTATTTTGAGAGATACGGTCCAAATACTGAGGCCTGGTCAGACTGGGCCGAGACTGTAGATGGGTTCACTTCAAGCCCAATTTTGGTCCACTAAGAGCCCGAATTTGATGATGCTTGTGAAATGCAATCTTGTAGAAATTAAATCAGCTTTCCAAAACATTAAGAATTGCACCATTCTGATCTATAAATAGAGAGTTATGTCCCATTTTACCGAACCTGTAACAAAACCAAAATTAAGAGAAATTAATTCAAAGATGCAAATGCTACAAATATGCTTAAGTTGAGGAATTTAATGACACTATTAATGCAATATGATGAACTAAACTCTTATTAAACATGCATATTTAAGTGTTCATCAATATGATAGACTATTTCTATGCTATCGATATCAACTAGAATTAACTCCTAAAATTGACGATTTTTTAATTAATTATCCGTAATATATTGACAATTTGGAAGGAAAAACTTTGAGTAAAGGTTTTGAGTTCAAGTAAGAGACTCGCTTCGTGTATTGAGTAACCTGCAGATGTTGACATTGACTCTTTGTAATGTGTTCGATTTTTGAATAGATGAACCTAACTGGGTAGATGACTCAGTTGCTAATTGAGTAATTTTTTGGGTGGATGACCCAACTACAGTTTGAGAAAATGATAAAGGTAGATATTCAACTAAAACTAAATAAATATTCGTAATGAGGACTTTGCCCACTCCTGCAACTTGAATAGATTGATTTGTTTTTGCCATGATATAATCACTTGCTTTCATGATCTTTCTGTCTGACATTTTGAATATTCTCAGCAAGTGTTTCACACTTTGATTTTCTCCTGTAAAAATTCTCTTATTAAAAAATTTGGAATAGAATTATTTTCTCCTTTAATAAATTCAACTTTAAAATCAAATACAGAAAAAAAGGCTTACCATTTGGCAAAAATTTGTCTAGAAACTAAATTTTTAATATCTTTTTGTAAAACCTCTTTTGCAAATTTGTAATCAATACGAAGTAAAAATCTTTTATTGAATAAAGCTTTGATAAATTTTTTTTTTTTAATAGTTGAGTCATTTTTTTTTTGGTCCGAGCAAACTTCTTGAATGATATCTAACTAAGTCTTATTTATTTGATTATGGTAATTTTTGTTTAAGAATACCTCGATATCCTATTTCTGAGGTATCTGTTTCTTCGATCATAAATGCATTAGGGTTTGGAATTCCTAAGCAAGGTAATGATTTGAACCTTTTCTTTTAGAATTTTGATTATTCTAGTATGGTGGTTTGTCTAGGGCAGAGGATTCTTTTGAAGTCATTGGAATAAAGGTTTACATAGATTTCTAAGATTTGAAAAGAAATTTGATACATAATTTAAAGATCCTAAGAACCATTGTAATTAATTTTTATCTTTAATTTCGTCTGGTAATTTGACAGCAAATTTTATTACTATTTGGATAGGTTTTATTGTTCTTTGATAAATGTCATATCCTAAAAATCTTATATTTGTTTGAAATAACTTCATTTTGGGAGCTAAAATAACTAATCCATTTTTCTAGACTACATAGAGGAATGTTTTAAGATGTTTGAAATGTTGATCTATGGCTTCTGAGAATATTAATATATCATCTATATATACTATAATAAATTTTGTATAAGGATTGAATGCGTCATTTATAATATTTTGAAATTCAGATGGAGCATTTTTTAATCCAAATGGCATTACATTCCATTCGAACTCCTCGCATATTTAATATCAGAATAAGTTGATGAAGTTTCTCTTATTCTTAAAGAATTGAATCTTAATAAAATCTTTACTTCTGGATTTTGAGTAGTTTGTGCTATTTCTCGTTGCGCTATATTTCTAGATGGTAGTGGATTATCTATTTTCCAAACTTCTAGTATATTAATTTCATTCCATTTAAGTAATTTTGGTGTACAAGTTCATGTTAGAGTATTTTCTTCTATTTCTACCATTAATATTGTGGTTTCTCCTCTAATATCTTGTAATCTATATCTAGGATTCAATTCTGAATCAGTTTGTTTAAAATATAGCCTATAAAGTAACAAATATCCATGCCTATTATGTGTAAAAACTGATTTTTGATAAATGAATATTTAAAACTAATGTATCTAATATTGTTGGATCATGAAGAGTAACTTAAAATTTTGGAGCACAACTGAAATAAATAGCACCATTATAAAGATTTAACTGTACCATCCCTAATAAGGAATCTTGAAATTTTGATAATATTTTATCTCTTAATAACATTAATAGTAGAGATTCCATTCCTATTTTTGGTAATGGATTTTTAGCTATTTGTATTAATCCAAAGTGTGTATAATTAAATCTTTTTTGCTTATAATTTTCTATAGCTAGTTGACTAAGCATGGAATAATCCAATCAATACACCCACCTTTAGAACAAATTAAGATTAAAACAAGTGAAAAGGAAGTTTTGGCAACACCATTCAAAATATGATCTAAGAAGCTAGATAATGAAAACGCAACCTTAGGAGATATTAAAACATTAATTGATGAGATATATTTCTAAATATATGTCATATCCCAAAAATCTTATCTTCGTTTGAAATAACTTCATTTTGAGAGTAGAAATAACTAGCCCATATTTCTTGATTATATAAAATAATGTTTTTAAATGTTTAAAATGTTACTCTATTACCTTGGAGAAGATAAATATATCATCTATATACACTATAATAAATTTTGTATAAGGGTTTAATATATCATTTATAATATGTTGAAATTCAGATTTAGTATTTTTACTCCAAATGGCATTACATTTCATTCATAATGCCCAAATGGTACTATAAAAACTATTTTATATCAATCTCGTACTGTAATTTGAACTTGCAAAAATCCACTTTTCATACCGAATTTTGAAAATTGATGAACACTTAAGTATGTATGCCTAGTAAGAGTTTAATTCATCATATTGTATTAATAGTGTCATTAAATTTCTTAACTTAAGCATATTTATAGTTTTTGCATGTTTTGAATTAATTTCATCTTAATTTTGGTTTTTGTTGCAAGTTCGGTAAAATGGGCATAACGTTCTATTTTTAGACTAGAATGGTGCAAATCTTGATTTGTTAGAAAGCTAATTAAATTATCTGTAGGATTATATTTCACAACCATCATGAAATTTGGGCTCTTAGTGGACTAAAAATGGGCTTGATTTAGATATTTTTGATTTTATTACTTACGGATCATAAGTATATTGGGAAAATGGTCTATCAAATGGGTTTTCTTATGGATTATCTAGAGTACTGTTGGATGAGCTGTCTGAAATTTGTCGAATAAGGGCCATTAATTGCTTGAGCTGGTCACTTTTTCACTTTTTCTTCTTGGAACCTTTTGAAGATGTTGACTTGTCATGGGCTTGGACTTCTATCTTTGATAGAGTATTGGGCTTGATAGATTTTTCCTTGAACTTGGCCTAAGATTGAATAGGCTTTTAACGGGTCTTGAGCCATTACTGAATATTTTTAATTGAACATCTTGAAATATCATACTTATCCCACCATTTCATTCTAAATTCTCCAACTAATAATAAATAATATTGAGAATAATAGGACTCAATGGTATAAGACTAAGATAAAATCCAGGGAATTTGAAAAGTATATATGGAAATTGATCTGTTGCATAAAAGGTTGGTCTAGGACATCAACATGTTTTTTGTAATAAGGAAAGGATAATTGATTAATTTGTTATGGATAAATTGCTGGATTAGCTCCTAACTAGTACCACCATTCTAGGAACCAAGATGGATAAAACTTTTGACACCTAGTATCAAAATGGATGAACCAAGAATGATCAAATGTTCTAAGATAAAACACATTAAACCAGTCTTTTTTATAATCAACATAATTATAATCATTTGGTTGATAAGGAATTGAGAAAGGAACATTGGGCCAAATGGATTGGGTATCAAATTCTCTAGGGGTTTTGACCTTTTTTATTTTACAGGTTGAATAAGAAATTTGATCTGGATTTTTACGATCTATATGATAGACTATTTCTATGCTATCGATATCAACTAGAATTAACTCCTAAAATTGACGATTTTTTAATTAATTATCCGTAATATATTGACAATTTTGAAGGAAAAACTTTGAGTAAAGGTTTTGAGTTCAAGTAAGAGACTGGCTTCGTGTATAGAGTAACCTGTAGATGTTGACGTTGACTCTTTGTAATGTGTTGGATTTTTGAACAGATGAACCTAACTGGGTAGATGACTCAGTTGCTAATTGAGTAATTTTTTGGTTGGATGACCCAACTACAGCTTATGAAAATGATGAAGGTAGATATTCAACTAAAACTGAATAAGTATTCGTAGTGTGGACTTTGCCCACTCTTGCAACTTGATTAGATTGATTTCTTTTTGCCATGACATAATCACTTGCTTTCATGATCTTTCTATCTGACATTTTGAATATTCTCAGCAAGTGTTTCACACTTTGATTTTCTCCTGTAAAAATTCTCTTATTAAAAAATCTGGAATAGAATTATTTTCTCCTTTAATAAATTCAACTTCAAAATCAAATACAGATAAAAAGCTTGCCATCTTGCAAAAATTTGTTTAGAAACAAAATTTTTGACATCTTTTTGTAAAACCTCTTTTGCAGATTTGTAATTAATACGAAGTAAAAATCTTTTATTAAATAAATCTTTGATAAAATTTCTTTTTTAATAGTTGAGTCATTTTTTTGTGGTCCGACCCAACTTCTTGAATGATATCTAACTAAGTCTTATTTATTTAATTCTGGTAATTTTTGTTTATGAATACCTCTATATCCTATTTCTGAGGTATCTTTTTCTTCGATCATAAATGCATTAGGGTTTGGAATTCCTAAGCAAGGTAATGTTTTGACCTTCTCTTTTAGAATTTTGATTATTCTAGTATGGTGGTTTGTCTAGGGCAGAGGATTCTTTTGAAGTTGTTGGAATAAAGGTTTGCATAGATTTCTAAGATTTGAAAAGAAATTTGATACATAATTTAAAGATCCTAAGAACCATTGTAATTGATTTTTATCTTTAATTTTGTCTGGTAATTTGACAGCAAATTTTATTACTATTTGGGTAGGTTTTATTGCTCTTTGATAAATGTCATATCCTAAAAATCTTATATTTGTTTGAAATAACTTCATTTTGGGAGCCAAAATAACTAATCCATTTTTATAGACTGCATAGAGGAATGTTTTAAGATGTTTGAAATGTTGGTCTATGGCTTCTGAGAATATTAATATATCATCTATATATACTATAATAAATTTTGTATAAGGGTTGAATGCGTCATTCATAATATTTTGAAATTCAGATGGAGCATTTTTTAATCCAAATGGCATTACATTCCATTCGAACTCCTCGCATATTTAATATCATAATAAGTTGATGAAGTTTCTCCTATTCTTAAAGAATTGGATCTTAATAAAATCTTTACTTCTGGATTTTGAGTAGTTTGTGTTATTTCTCTTTGCGCTATATTTCTAGATGGTAGTAGATTATCTATTTGCCAAACTTCTAGTATAGTAATTTCATTCCATTTAAGTAATTTTGGTGTACAAGTTGATGTTAGAGTATTTTCTTCTGTTTCTACCATTCATATTGTGGTTTCTCCTCTAGTATCTTGTAATCTATATCTAGGATTCAATTCTGAATCGGTTTGTTTAAAATATAGCCTATAAAGTAACAAATATCCATGCCTATTATGTGTAAAAACTGATTTTGATAAATGAATATTTAAAACTAATGTATCTAATATTGTTGGATCATGAAGAATAACTTAAAATTTTGGAGCACAACTGAAATAAATAGCACCATTATAAAGATTTAACTGTACCATCCCTAATAAGGAATCTTGAAATTTTGATAATATTTTATCCCTTAATAACATTAATAGTAGAGATTCCATTCCTATTTTTGATAATGGATTTTTAGCTATTTGTATTAATCCAAAGTGTGTATAATTAAATCTTTTTTGCTAATAATTTTCTATAGCTAGTTGACTAAGCATGGAATAATCCAATCAATACACCCACCTTTAGAACAAATTAAGATTAAAACAAGTGAAAAGGAAGTTTTGGCAACACCATTCAAAATATGATCTAATAAGCTAGATAATGAAAACGCAACCTTAGGAGATATTAAAACAATAATATTAATTGATGAGATATATTTCTAAATATATGTCATATCCCAAAAATCTTATCTTCGTTTGAAATAACTTTATTTTGAGAGTAGAAATAACTAGCCCATATTTCTTGATTATATAAAAGAATGTTTTTAAATGTTTAAAATGTTACTCTATTACATTGGAGAAGATAAATATGTCATCTATATATACTATAATAAATTTTGTATAAGGGTTTAATATATCATTTATAATATGTTGAAATTCAGATTTAGTATTTTTACTCCAAATGGCATTACATTTCATTCATAATGCCCAAATGGTACTATAAAAACTATTTTATATCAATCTCGTTATGTAATTTGAACTTGCCAAAATCTACTTTTCATACCGAATTTTGAAAATTGATGAACACTTAAGTATGTATGCCTAGTAAGAGTTCAATTCATCATATTGTATTAATAGTGTCATTAAATTCCTTAACTTGAGCATATTTATAGATTTTACATGTTTTGAATTAACTTCATCTTAATTTTAGTTTTTGTTGTAAGTTCGATAAAATAGGCATAACTTTCTATTTTTAGATTAGAATGGTGCAAATCTTGATTTGTTAGAAAGCTAATTAAATTATATGTAGGATTATATTTTACAACCATCATGAAATTTGGGCTCTTAGTGGACTAAAAATGGGCTTGAAATGAACCCATCTATAGCTCTAGCCCAACCTGACTATGCCTCTGTATTTTGATTATATCTCTTGATATACGTATTTAAATCATATGAATCAAGATGTTCTAGAAATATGAGAGAAATATCTACTACTTTCATTAAGACATGTTATCAAAATTGTAAATAATTTGATGCTAAAATCGGTGGTCAAAATCAGTGCACATGATGATCCAAATTGTCAACAAGATATTTTACAATTGTCCCTTTGTAATTTGACAAGTTTGCCCCTTAATGTATCTATAAATAGAGGTGCATTGTGACCCATTAGGGCATCTTGGCTTTGGCTGGGATCTCTTATTATTGTGTTTTCTCTCTTGTGCTTTGTTCTCTTAATGTTATTAATGAATCTTCTTTTTTTTTGCAATTTGTTTTTTTTTCTTTCATAATGTCTTGCTAAATTCTCTTTTGCTAAGGTGAAAGGGTGAAACCCTTGATATGAGAATAAGAATTTTCTAACTCTTTGAAATGTACTTAAGAATCATAATATTTTGTTATTGATTTCATATGATTTATATTTATTTTCCTAATCAATCTTGACACCACTCGTAAAGTGGAGGTCTTGATTCATTATAGACAATCCTTGGCACATCAAATGCTTGTATCCTTTCTAGATAACGTTTCGTTCTTCTTTACCAGCACAAGTCTAGTTAGAAACCTTGATTTATTGTAGACATATAGTGTTTGACACATTGGATGCTTGAACCCATTTACAAGAAGTGGTATAGATATTGCTAACGAAACAAATATAATTCATATAACTAAAATGGGCTTTAAATGATATACCTTCTGATTGGAACCTCCTTAATGTGTGGTTTCCAATTGAGTTATAACTAGGTTGTCTATTCTTATTTGATATATTAAGGACGAATCCCCTAACCTTAGTTTTCATTATTATTGTGTTAATTCTTCTTACTTATGCATTTTAAGTATTCTCGTTTATTGCTCATGAAATTGTTATTTTATTTGCTGTGGTAGGTTTTACTCCTATTTCCATGGATGGTTTTAATGCCTTTATTTTTGTTATATATTTGAATGGTCGGTAGTACCATCGACCATCTTTACTTTTATTTGTTAATATCATCTTGTTAATTATTTGAATTATTCATATCATATTTTTCATCCCTTAGATTGTAGTGCAAAATCCCCTTCCTCGTGGATCAACCCCAGTCTTACTAAGTTTATTACTTCGACACTTCTGTCCTTGAGAGATAATCCTATTTTTGGATGTGTCAAGTTTTTGGCGCCATTACCGGGAAAGGTAAAATTTGGCATGTAAAATTGTAAGTATTCTCTTTTCTCATTTTAGGTCTTAATTTTTTCTTTGTCATGTGTTCATCTTTTCTTTTCTTTTCTTTTTCAAATTTGCATAAAAATTTGGTCTCGCACATCTAGTGGTAGACTTGTTAAGAAAACATCATCTTCCTTAGAAAACATGATTGACAATCAAGGGGAAAGGTTCACGGATGAAGGGGGCAATCATTCCCAACAAAATGACCAAAATCAACTAAGAACCCTTAAAGATTACATGAATCCGGTAAGGTCTAGTGTATCATCTCGTGTAATTTCTCCTCTCGATGCAATCCATTTCAATTTCAAACCGAGTTTCGTTCGACTTTTACCTACCTTTCATGGCCTTGATATGAAGAACCCATATTCACACTTAAAAATTTTTTAAGAGGTGTGTAACTCCTACAGTGACCCAAATTATAGCATAATCACCATTAGATTAAAGTTTTTTCCTTTTTTTTTTAAAGATAAAGTTAGAACATGGCTCAAAATTTAAGGTCAAGTTCAATTACTTCATGGGATGAGATGATACAACAATTTTTTAAAAAAATTTTCTACCCATATAACTAATTCTCTTAAAAGACAAACCACCACTTTCACTAAAAAACAAGAAGAGAGCCTTTACCAATGTTGAGATAGGTATAAAGAATTACTTAATACCTATCCTTACTATGGTTTTGAAACTTGGAGAATAGTTGCACGTTTCTATGAAGGGGTTAACACCTCAAGATATGTAACTAGTAGAGTTAATATGTAACGGACAATTTGGAGACAAAGACCCTGATGAAGCAATTGACTACCTAGATTCATTAGCAGAAAAAGCCTAAAATCGAGACACTATTGGCACCTATGAGGTACCAAGTAAAGCCCCAACCTCGACATCCAGTAAAGGCATTTATAACCTTAGGGAAGACCATGACCTTCAAGCCAACTATGCATCCGTAGCTAGAAAAGTCAAGGCTTTAAAAATGAAAAAGAGTGGTCAATTGAATTCTATACAAGAAATTGTCTATCACATTTGTAATGATAATGACCATCCTACTGATGAGTGCCCAACTTTGTCTACCTTTAAGGAATGTCTCTATGAACAAGCCAATGCCTTAAACACTTTCAAAAGGCCAAATCACAATCCATACTCACAAACCTACAATCCCAGTTGGAGAAATCATCTGAATTTCAATTGAAAAGATGACAATCATGCACAATCTTGACAAGGCCCTTTTCAAACACAGCAAAATTTTCAAAATTCTCATGATCATGCATATGTTCCTCCTTTTAGGAAGGACCTTGAAGAAACATTGCATTCATTCATTACAAAGCAAGAGACTTTCAATAGTTAAACTGTTCAAACAGTAGCAAATTTGTCAGACACTCTTACAAAATTTGCATCCACATTTAGCATTCAAGAAAAAGAAAAATTTCCTTCTCAAACATTACAAAACCCTAAAGATCAATCTAACTCAAGTGCGGCTAGTTCAAATATCCATTATATGGATCAAGCCAAATTAGTCGTGACCCTTTGCAATAGTAAGGTTGTTGAAAAACACATTCCTAAACCTTATGAGAAAGAAGAAGAATCGATCTCTAAAGGTACAAGAAGAGGTTACCAAACCAGCACCTAGCGAGTAAGGAATCAAATCCCCACCTATGCCTCTATTTCCTCAAGCATTAGCCACACAAAAGAAGTCAACTCAAAATTCAAACATGTAAAGGTCAATATTCCCTTGCTAGTGGACAATGTTTCATTTGGTTGAGGGGGTGGGGGGGGAGTGGGGGGAGGGGGATGATAGTAGACATAACTGTGTCTTATATTTTCTTCTTCCAAAAAAAAAAGCGAGTTAGTAATTAGATTCAGAGTGTGGTGTACAGAGTTTGAATCCTCTTGAGATGCATTCTAGGTAAATAATGGTAGAGAAAAGAGGGCCATTTTGAACTCTTGAAACCCATTCTAACCAATTTGTCATTTTGTTTTAGTTTTGCACTTTTAAAGATTCATTTTAGCCAACTTGATACCATTTAGTTTTGATTTTTGAATTTTATAACGAGGATGTCTTATTCACTTCACTTTGAATTATTCAAATCTATGAACTCTCACAACCTTATCATTTAATAAACTATTTGCTCGTGTACTCATTAAGCAAATATTCATGAACCTTTCTTCACACACACATACTTTGATGCATTATTGTGGGTTGCAAAATGAAATGTTGCAATATTTGAGTTCTTTTGTTTTGTTTAGGATAACAACAAAAGGAAGGGGAAAGTAAAAGAAAAAAAAAGCAATTGTGGATAAGTTTGTCTCGTAGCCTCCTCAATTCGAGTAATTAAGCCCGAGGGATGTCTCAACACCTAATACCCTAAGACAACTGGTTTGGAAGCCATTGGCCCAAAGCTTGTTACATGGATTAAGGAGAAAGCTTACTAGAATTGAACATTGCACTATCAATAAGTTTTTAAGCAAAATAAAGCATCGGCAACTCGAGTCGTTAAGCTCGTATGCGTTTCTTAACACCTAATGCCCTAAAGCCAATTGGTATGGGATTTATTAGCCTAAGGCTCGCTATATGGGTTAAAGATCATTGTTTCAAACACATACACACACACATATATATATATAATGGATGAATGCCCCCTGCTTATTAAAACCGATATAGCTTATTTCTAAAAAGCGCCGTAGTCATGTATCGACTGAGCATAAAAAGAAAGTTTGTTAATATCTTTAGTGAAAGGTACATGAGTCTTTAAAAAAAAAAGAAAGAAAAAAATTGGCTGAGTTTGTTTATTTGGATAAAATCAATGAGAGTGTAATAATGACCACATTGGATGTAAAATTCTACAAATCACTTCCAAATAATAACGATTTATTTGTTAGGGACTACTAACAAACTAGTTGGGGGGTGTGATGAACACGTAAATATGTATACATAATAAGAGCTTAATTCATCATATTACATTACTAGTGTCATTAAATTCCTCAACTTAAGCATATTTGTAGTCTTCATATCTTTTGAATTAACTTTATCTTAATTTTTATTTTTGTTACAGGTTCGATAAAATAGGCATAACTTTGTATTTATAAATCAGAATGGTGCAAATCTTGATTTGTTAGAAAACTAATTAAATTATCTACAAGATCATATTTCACAAGCATCATGAAATTTGGGCTCTTAGTCGATCAAAAATGGGTTTGAAGTGAACCCATCTACAATTTTAGCCGAGCTTGACTATGCCTCTGTGTTTTGACCATATCTCTTGAATCGTATGAATCAAGATGTTTTAGAAAGTTGAGAGAAATATCTGCAACTTTCATGAAAACATGTGGTCAAAATGCTAAATAATTTGATGCCGAAATCGGTGGTCAAAATCTATGCACATGGTGATCCAAATTGTCAACAAGATATTTTACAATTGTCCCTTTGTAATTTGCCAAGTTTGCTCATGAATATATCTATAAATAAAGATGCATTGTGACCCATTAGAGCATTGTGGCTTTGGATGATATCTCTCATTATTATGTTTTCTCTCTTGTGTTTTGTTCTCATAAATTTATTAATAAATCTTTTTTTTTCTTGCAATTTATTTTCTTTCTTTTATAATGTATTGCTAAATTCTTTTTTGCTAAGGTGAAAGGGTGAAACCCTTAATATAAGAATAATAATTTTCTAACCCTTTGAAATATGCTTATTAATCATAATATGTTGTTTTTTATTTCATATGATTTATATTTATTTCCCTAATCAATCTTGACACCACTCGTAAAGTGGAGGTCTTGATCCATTGTAGACAAATCATTTCTAGATATTGTATGACACTGCCTTACCAACACAAGTCTAGTTAGAAACCTTGATTTGTTGTAGACATATAGTGATTGGCATGTTGGATGCTTGAACCCATTTATAAGAAATGGGTTAAATACTGGTAACAAAACAAATAATTTGTATAATTAAAATGGGCTTAAATGACATACCTTCTAATTGAAACCTCCTTGATGTATAGATTCTAATTGAGTTATAACCAGGTTGTCTATTTTTATTTGATATATCAAGGACGGATCCACTAACCTTAGCTTTCGTTACTATTGTGTTAATTCTTATTGCTTGTGTATTTTAAGTATTCTCATTTATTGCTTATGAAATTGTTCTTTTACTTGCTATGGTAAGTTTTACCTCCTATTTTCATGGATTGTTTTACAACCTTTATTTTTGTTCTACATTTGAACAGTCAGTAGTACCGTATACCATCTTTACCTTTATTTGTTAATATCATCTTGTTAATTATTTGAATTATTCATACCATATTTTTTATCCCTTAGTTTGTACCGTTAAATTTTCTTCCTGGTGGATTGACCCCAGTCTTACTGTGTTTATTATTTCAACACACTTACACTTGAGAGATAATTATATTTTCGGATGTGTCAAAAATAATATTGCATGATTTAATAATCAACAGATAATACTAAACCATCTATAAAAGACCCAAGTAGAAGAGGAAGATGGGTTTGTAGCTATTCATAAAACCCAAAATACTGTAGAAGTACTAATATATACTATTTCAATGCATTTCATAGGAAATCCTAAAGAGGAATTAGCTAGTTCAAAATTAATTTTAATGATTCTTAGGTGTCCAACTTTTGAAGATTTTAGATGGTATAATGACGTGTTTATAACAAACATATTTAAAAGACAAGACTGTAATACTTCTTTCTAGAAAGAGAGATTTATTTCAGGATTACCAAAATTCTTTTCTGAAAAAATAGTCAATAAATTAATAGAACTAACAAGAAGAAGTTCAATTATTTTAGATAATATAACATATGGTCGATTGTTTACATTTATTTTAAAAAAAAGGTTTAGCAGTTTGTCAAGAACAAAAGGAAAGAATAAGAGAAAGATTTAGTAAAATGATGTGATCATTTTATGAACAATATAGTTATGAAAATCTTAGGCCACCATTATATTCTAGGAAATATAAAAAAAATAAATAAATAAATCTTTAAAAATATAAAAGTCAATTTAATAATCAATAATACAAGAAGAACAAGAGAAAATATAAACCTAAGAAGAATTATTCAAAGTTTAAAAGCGCCTAATATGTTAGAATCGTAGACAAGTCGATCATACATCAAAACAATTGAAAAAGAAAAATAAAATCAATGAACTTTTAAATGACCAAGATGAACTAAAAAATAAAATTAATAAATTATTATTTAGTAAATAATCTAGTCAAGAATATAGTATTAGTGATGAGGATAACTATATTCAAGAAATTCAAGATACTGATAATACATCAGAATTCAGTAAATCTTCAAGTTGTACAAAATCATTATGTAACTGTAAGCAAATTAATGTTATCACCATAAATACTGATAAGCAATTTCTATTGGATATTATTGATAAAATTGATCCGAATATAAAAAGAGAATATTTAATACGACTAAAACAAGAATTGAGGGACAGGGATAGGTAGCAGCTCCCTGGCAGCTATGAGAGAGTGTGAGACCGTTGGTAAGCCTTAAGTGTTCCCGTAGCCTTTCCTGTCCTAAGAAAATTGTGTGCTAAAATTTACAGTTATTAATAATTCGAAAATGGCACCTAAAGTTAGAAGATATCTAAGTTCTAAATCAATAAAGACATCTAAGATAATTAGTTCAAGAGAAATAATACAGAAATTACTAATTTAAATAAAGTTAAAAAAAATACTACCCAATATTTCACCTGATAGTATTTATGAAATAGGAACTTTTGACTTTAAAACTGCTTATTCAATCAAAGAACATAAGGAAACTTTGACATTGAAAAA
>SNVD02005524.1:0-22419 GCA_013180625.2 Boswellia sacra
GGTTTCGAAAATAAAGAGTCAAGGGGTTTTGGGAAGAGGAAAATAAGGCTTTGGAAATAAATTGAATATATAAGGGTATTTGAGTCTTTTTGTCAAGAAAGTGTTTATGATATGAAAATTTTTCAAGATGTGTCTAAATTTCATCAAGAGTCCCTAATTGTGCCTATTTTTTCAAATTTTCCTTAATAATTAAAGAAATAATATTATTATATTTATAAAATTTGTATGTAGAGTTAATGTTTTATAAAATGCATATAAATATTAATATAATAAATTCTGAAAAATTATATGACATTGAATGAGTTATATCACATCAATTTTATATTTAAACTTTATAAGTGCAATATTATTTTTAATAAAAATATTATTTAATATTAAAGTGTGTAAAAAGGTTCATTTCAAGAAATATTTTGATTACCATTTCAATATTATGTTGGATTGATTTGAATCATGAGATATATTAAATTCTTATCTTATGTTATATAACTTTACATTACTTATTCTAAGAAACTATCATTTTTGATTTTCGGCAGCATAGTATGTGTTTTATTTCTTTATTTGTATAACTATAAATCTTAAAGTTTGTATATTCCATTTTTTATTTGTCTTACAAAAAAAAAAAGAATTTAGAATAATTAACATGTTTGTAATATTCAATGAATTCCATTTAATTTTCCCAAAATTTTAAAGAAATTGGAAACATCCTCTTTTTACATTTTAAAAAGCCTAACAAAGAGAATTAATGTAACAAAGTAATAAGTTATAACCTCAAAACACAAATTACGTCATCCTCCAATGAAATTATTTGAATTTGATGCAGAAGACTCCTGTCTTAACTCTTAAGAGGTATATTACGGCGTATTTCATTAAATGATCTGAACCAATACTTTGAGGCAAATAATTTAACACAGCACATATCTTAAATGGGAGAATTAATGTAAATCTTAAGTAATTTGATTAGACATTTTAATAGAGATAGTAAAGGGTAAACTCAAGGCTCCTCCTCAAATTTACCTTGAAAACGTATTATATATTTAAAAAATAAATAAAATAAATTTAGAAATAGACCGTATGTTGTTCCCTTTGTTTATTAAAAAGGATAATGAACAACAATATAGTAAAGGTAAATGTAAACCTCATGACAGGATATTTAATATATTAGTTAAAATCTCAACAATATAATAAACGTGAATGTAAACACTAAATAATAATATTTAGTTTGCCTGTAGTCTAGTGCAGCATAAATAATTAAATTAAATTATACGGAGGGGAGGGCAGGGCGATGCCGTAGGGTGTTGCACCGTAGAAGTGTAGTTCGCGGAACACGTGATAAGTGTCTCCAGGTCCAGAGGTAGCAATAAGTAGCCAAGACCCTCTCAACTAAAGTGACAGTTAAAAAATGCCAATACACCCAGTAGCCGAAGCCGACGAGAAGAGCCCCTTCGGCTCACTGAGTCCAGACGAGTTCTACGCTCGCCACTCGGTCACTCACAACTCCGAGTACATCACCAACTCACGCGGCCTTTCGCTCTTCACCCAGTGGTGGACCCCTCTTCCTCCCACACAAATCATTGGCGTTGTCTGCGTCGTTCACGGCTTCACTGGCGAGTCCAGCTGGTTCGTCCAGCTCACTTCCGTCCTCTTCGCCAAATCCGGATTCGCGACGTGTGCTATTGACCACCAAGGTCACGGCTTCTCCGACGGACTCCAATCTCACATTCCTGATATCAATCCCGTCGTTGACGATTCAATTTCCTTCTTCAATTCGTTTCGTGCGCGACAGCCGCCGGGTTTGCCGGCGTTTCTGTATGCTGAGTCCTTGGGTGGGGCCATTTCGCTTTACATCACGCTCCGTCAGAAGGGCGCGTGGAATGGTCTGGTTCTGAACGGCGCCATGTGTGGGATAAGCGATAAAATCAAGCCTCCTTGGCCGTTGGAGCACCTTCTTTCAACAGTTGCGTTGCTGTTCCCCACCTGGCGCGTGGTGCCGACTCGCGGGAATCTTGTCGAGACTTCATTCAGGGATGAGTCGAAGAGGAAGCTGGCGCTGGCGAGCCCGAGGAGGCTGGTGGCGAGGCCTCGAGCCGCGACGGCTCTTGAGTTGTTGCGCGTGTGCAGGGAACTGCAGGGAAGGTTCGAGGAGGTTGAGGTGCCGCTGCTGATATGCCACGGCGGCGAAGACGTCGTGTGCGACCCCGCGTGCGCGGAGCAGTTGTATAAACGCGCCTCGAGCAAGGATAAGACGTTGAGGATTTATCCGGGTATGTGGCACCAGCTAGTCGGTGAGCCGGAGGAGAACGTGGAGTTGGTTTTCGGAGAGATGGTGGAGTGGCTAAGATCAAGGGCTCTACGCGCAGCCGAGGGGGGATGATTGCACGCGCTGCGGATGTAAATGGTTGCGCGTGGTGTGTATTGGCTGAGAAAAAGAAGTCTCGGTGATTTAAATGCTACGTTGTTAGTTGGGTGATGATAATGTACGTTACGGAAAACAGCAATGGCGGCATGCCATGCAGATGATGTTAATTTCGAGTTTAAGAATATGAAATAATAAATTTTTACTTGTGAAAGAAGCAATTTTTTAGATGATGAAAAATCAACCAAGTATTCGTAAGAGAAAAGAAAGACCGGTCAAAATGAAGCGTAACCAAAACTGCGGGGTGGGTTACAAAATTGATCATATAGTAAAAAAGTTGTATGTCATGACCATTTCGACATGCAACATATTCCATAGGATATTTGACATGGTATCCATCCGATGGTGTTCGATGAAGATCCTATGATATCTAATGTCGAATGTAATAATCCATAATATTTAACGTTGAATTTCCGATGTTGGACTTGATCATTCATGCGAGTTTTCAGAAATTTGTCAATTTTAAAGAGTCCCTCATAATTTTTGTTATTATCCCAAAAAAAAAGTCCTATAAAGATAAAAATGGAAAAGGCAGATTAATTAGCACAATCTTTTTCTTTTTCTAATTATAATGGATAGGTGCAATTTGCGATACGTTTAGTTATTACATAATACATGCAAACTTTGTAGTATACACCTCACTATACAACCTTTAATATCGTAACTGTTTCCTAAATTTGAATTATTTCTTCTTAAAAGGATTGAGGCTGATAAATGAAGTATTGAAATAGGTTACATATGTGATCATGATTAATCGTGCAAACTAATTGAGATATCGTATCATACTTATATAATTATAGGAGAGTTACGACTAATTTACAGTCCTTGCATTTCATCAATTAACTAAGTACATACGTTTTAATTACGGAGTTTACAGACATAGAAAATTGACCTACTAAAATAGGCGATATTATAGTGTCACAATTTATTGTTTCTAACTAATTCAGATATTATATCATTATGTATTGATGAAGGACATTGCTAGTTTATAGTTCTTAAATTTTCAACAAACCAAGTACATTTATTTCAATTTAAAGAATTTGCACGGTCACGGAAAATAAAAATCCGTGGAGATAAAAGATACTTTTTATTACGATTCATTTATTTATTATCATTGCTTGGATCATTTCATACAATGTATGTTTGTAGTGTATATAGTAAATCTAATTCATGTTTTGGATTTTTAAAAAACTAAATCGATTTAAAAACGTCCATATAACACTATTTAACTAACAACCCCTAATCCGCAAGGGTAGGTGGCCTGAAAGATCCCTCCACTGTTTTGCAAATTTGCAATAGATCTCATGGATCCCACATTTTAATTTCTATATTTATTATTTACTTTCTATACTTCAATATTTTCCCTTTCTAGCAAGGAAGCACTATCAAACAATAATAATTGGTTTCAAGATTTGTGTTTTCCGGGATTGTTGAATGAGAGGATGTGACTTATGAGAACCAAGCCCTTCCGATCTCTTGTAAAATAGTTATAGCTACTATTATTTTGTTGGTTGCATATGGGCTAGAGCTAATTAACCTTTCTACTGCCACGTCTACTCTAGAAGCAAGCGTGAGAGTAGGTAATTTCATTTAAGCCCTCTTTTGAGTCAAATTGAAAGATGATTTCCAGGTAATTCTCTAAGGGGATATGATGAGTGGTCATAAAGAAAAAAGTAATTCTCTTAGCAATTCTTACAATTAAAGAGCAGGATTTTCTTGGTTTCTATTGTAGAGTTATGAAATTAAAGTCAAGATAATTAAGGGTTGCTTATTGGAATCCCTATGTCAATTCTAGATTTGCTTTATTTGTGGTCTATAACATCTTAGAACAATTTAGTTGGATCTCCACTCTTAAGGGAAAAATTGAAACAAGGGAGATCAGAGATCTCATTCACAAAATTTTCATCTACTTAAAAAAAAGAAAGATAATTACAACATTCTTCCAGGAACTAATTCATGAATAATAGTGCAATTCTCTTATGCTCCAGGATTCTAACTGCCTAATTTATTCTTCTGACAGATTTACTGACAAGTGAACCTTGCATCTCCTGATCTCATTTCTTGGTAAGAGGTTGTAGTGGGTTGTGTTTATTTTAATTTTTCCGATTATTTTGCGGAAGAGATGGATGATCTTTTTGGATTGTTGGATGGCACAATCAGAATCTCGATAATAGATGCAACTATGATGTGGATTGTGTATTATGCGATGGACAAAGCGCATGGAAAGGTCAAGTCCAAAGAAGGAGTCATCGAGCGCTTGAATGAGATATCGAAATTCTACGAATTGGCAATAATCCAGTTAGAAGGTTGTATAAAGTTTGTCCAAGATGAGACAGATAATTACATTCTTGAAAATCGCCATCAAAGAGTCCTGAATGACTTAACAGAAATCAGAGACCGTCTTTTGGGGCGTCTAAAGGAATCGGAGCTGGCCATCTCGGAGAAGGATAGAGAATTGAGGGAAAGATTTGAAAATGAGTTGAAGCTTAGACAAGCTTTGGAACTAAAGGAAAGAGAAGTGGTTTCTTTGCATGCTAATCTTGAGCTTGAAAGAAAGAAGAGTGAGGATCTTGCAGAATTCACTCTGAACAATCCTGTAAGTGGGGATGAGATGGATGAACAGGTACTTGAGCCTGATACTAGTCTTGTTGATGAGGAAAGAGATAGAGGTATTGATAACCAAAAAGTCGAGCAGCTGAGCAATGACATTAACTTCCTGAAAGAGTCATTAGATCAGGCTTTTAATAAGTTGCAAAATGCAATTTTCTTGTCTGAGATGGGGCCAGAAGCACAGAATTGGAAATGGAATATTGAGAAAGATGCTATTTACACCTTGATCAAAGGTTTTATGAAGGATTTCAAGGAGACTTTTGAAGTGGAAATAAGGAAGCAAGAGAAGCAAGTTTTGGTCGGCTTGAGTGAGCATTTGACAGGTTTGATGAAAGAGATCAAATGCTTGCGAAATGAACTTGAGCATCTTATTAATCAGAACGAGGATCGATCGAAAGCTATCAATGGCCATGAGAACCTGGTATCTTCGTCTCAAACAAATACCGAGCATAACATTCCTCCAAAGCCAATGAGGTCTTTCTCAGTAGGTGACAATAGGTTCAATTCCAAGGTGTTTTCTTCAAAGGTTGAAGAAGTAGGACAAAAGCAACTACGCCAAGAAGAGACTGAAGAGGATGGTCTTAACCATGTTGCTAAGATGATAAAGAATCATGAGTCCATTATCCGGAGAAATAGTGAAGAGCTGAGTTGGCTGAAGCGAGAAATGCTTCGGGAAAAATTGTGTTCAAGCTTCAGGAGAGAAAATGATCCTGTTAGCCTGAGAAGAAGAATCCAAGAAGTTATCGCAAGATTGGATAATTTGATCAATTGCAATGCTAGGCCGCTTGAATTTTTCGTAGAGTATAGCGATGGCCACGGGGAGGGAACTTCTTCAGCAAAAGGGACATTGGAATTTGATACAAAAACTATACTGAATTCAGGCATTGACAGTTTGGAAGATGTCTGGAAGAATATACATGAAGCTTCAGGTTCTGATACGGAACATAAAGAACTACAAAATGAAATAAGGATGTTGAGAGAGGAAAAGGAAGATGGAAATTTTCGAATGATGGTAATGGAGGATACCTATGCAGTTGTCTTCAAATGTATTTTAAGTGAGTTTCATAGTGAGTTGCATGCTCGTGGCTTGAAGAGCTATGGAGATATTTTCTCCTCTATGGGTTGTGAATCAGTATATTTTCAAGATGTAAGCACTTTAAGGGAGGATATATGCAGAGTCTTCTTTCGGGAAATGTGCAAGGAATGGAGTGATAGCTTACAAATTTATAGTATTGAAAGCCTTCTTAGAGAAGAGATTTCTTGGATGGTTTTTGATGAGACCATCAGGGATATTATGAACACTGCCAATTACAAATTAAGCAAATTCCAAGCGGTCAGAATTCCTGAAAAATTTTTGTGTAGCTCCTCATATAGCAGTGAATCACATCAAATAGAAGAATTCTCAGTGAAGGAGAATGTCTGTATGGTTTTCTTCAGGGAAATTATAGATGAATGGAAGATGGAGATAGAAGCTTGCAACATTGAGAATTTCATTAGAGAGGAGATGCACCAATTTGTCATCGTTGAGGCTATGAAAGATGCTTGCCTAAATTGCATTGAAACAGAAGCCCAGAAACAAGTCAAAATCTTCGGTGACAAAAGTTATGGAAGCATGCGGGGTAGTGGAGAGGAAAGTTTGATTGAAAAACTAGATATGTTACTGAAGTATTTCGAAGAGGATGAAGTTCTGATGCTAAGTACAAGTGATGTAATAAAGGATCACAAGGCAGAGCTTGACCGTGCGGAATTGAAAGAGCTTAATGATCGTGAGAGCTTTCAAGAAATGTTGAATGAGAATGAAACCACTTTTTCTTCAGTGAGAACCAAACTCGAGAAAGCTCTAGTGCAGTTAACTATGAGTAATACAGTTTTGGGTGAGTTGAAATCTAGTATGGCAAAAGCAGTCCGCGACCCGGTACGCGTTCATGATCAGACTACTACAGCAGATATTGTACATGACAGAAAGTCCTTCATTGACCATCAAAACAATATTAAAGGGATTCATATAGACCACCAATTAGATTCCATATCTGCACATACGCAAGAATTCTCTCAACTATTAATGAATTTTGAGCTCCGAGCACATGAAAAGTTGCGAGACAATTTCTTGAGGTACTCCATCCATATCCGCATTCAGTTCTTTCTAATGCTTCAGCTTTGGTTGCAACGTAAACATTCTGTATAGGTTGGAAATCATATCTGTTTCAATAGCATTTTGATGTCTGCTTCCTATTCAGCAATGTGATACTGTGGTTTCCTTGCACTAAGCAGACTTCTGTGCTGCTTTCATACAGGTTGGAAGAGGTGAAGCAACAATTAGACTCACTTCCTGAAATCATGAACTCGACACAGAAAAGGGAATCGCTCTACAGGAAGGCATTTATTACGAGATGCTGGAATCTTCAAAAGGCTGAAAATGAGGTAATAAACCAGAGTTTAACACTTGTATCCTTTCAATATAGCTGTTATATTGAATAAGAAAATAGACTTGATTTTAACTTGTCAAAGCATTCATCATATATTCCAAATATCTTCCTGGAAAGTGCTGTTATTCCACTAAGATTTATCATGTATCTTGATTTGTAGGTGGATCTACTCGGTGACCAAGTGGATGTACTTTTGAGCCTACTTGAGAAGATATACATGATACTGCATCGGTGCTCACCAGTGTTGCAGCATTATTTTCAGGTGCGCATTGACGTTCTTTCTCAAAATTCGAAATGATAGTGTTTGATGCTGTATCAACTTCACACATTTTAATTTTATATATGCTTGTTTTTGGTCTGTCACTGGTTCCTCTGCAGGTCTCAGAAATATTGAATTTGATCGAGAAAGAACTAATAGGGGCAGTTCATGCTTCCAGCAATTGATATAAACGATTATAAATTCATAGAGGCATCTTAAAATGAGCTTCATTAACAACTGCTGCTCACGCAAGCGCATTTAATATGTTTCTTATATGGAAGCTGAGCAGAAAACTTTTGCAAGATTGTGATAAGACATATGAGGCATGTCAACATACGGAAGGATGTCAAGGAAGTTACGGCCGAAAACCAGATAGTATGCTCATTAACTAATAGAAAAAATCCATTGCTTATAAGATTCAGTGAGAGAAAGGCCCGGAAACAAATGATGTCACATCTGGACAATCATTTAACGCTCGATTGGAAGGTGCTGAAAGTGATTCCTTACGTCGTGATGTTCACAGAGACATTGTTTTTATGGGCTAGAAATGTATAGTTTGTCATTATTGATAATGCTTTGTCAAGCTAAAGGGCAGAAGGCTTGTTATCGTTAGCAGTAGTGTTACATATGGTGTGATATCTTTATTTTTTCACCCGTTTGCATAAAAGTAACGAGACATTAGACATATCACTTATAGAGTTAAATCTTTTGGTGATTCCGATGATTACAAAGGTTACACGCAAAGACAATCTCAATCTTCTTAACAATATAATTAAGATAAGTTTAAATAAATTAAAACAAATATTCCTAAATAATAAAAATGAGTTCTATCCTCCAATTTGGTCTTCAGCAGACTGGTTTCCAACGCAAAAATGTCTACGGCAACAGTAGCTTTTCTCCTTCTCTACACTACAGTTCTTCTCTTGATCATTCACAGGCTACCACCCGTCTATAAATCCAAAATTGATTATGCTGGAGGCTACAATCTGAGATTTGGCTTTGTTGTCAGGGAAACGTCACACGTCTCTTGGATAAACGCTGTTAAAGTTTTAGATGTTCATGGCAAAGATTTCAATAATCACAAGAAGTACGTGCCTCCTGTTATTGATGAAAAGGATGTGGTAGTACTGAGTGAGAGGAATTTCAGCCTTTTTGTTGCCAAGAATCGGCATGTAATGGTAAATTTCAATGCACCATGGTGCTAGTGGAGCAAGAAACTGGCCCCGGAGTATGCACTTGCTGCCAGTGAGCTGAAGGGCGAGGCAGTGCTAGCGAAAGTTGATACTACTACGTATATTGAGTCGGCAAAAAAGTATAAAATCCAAGCATATCCAACTATATGTTTCTTTGATGGGGGAGTGAAGGTGGAAACTTGTTACAATGGCAGGACGCCGTCAGTCTTTTCATTGCTTTGGTTTCAGAATTATGTTTCTTTCAGTGGTATTTCGAATCTGTTTGGTTGTAGAGAAAATGTGAAAATTAAAAGAAAATCATATTTCTGAAAAACATGTTTTTCAAAATTCAGTGGAAATAACCATCGATTTCAAATGCAAAACAAGTTTCCAAGATACTTATATGCATTCTAATAACATTATTTTGACATTCAAGGGATGCTATTGTGAAGTGGATGAGGAATAAGTGGCCCTTGGTGGTATTAACACTGTAAAGACAACATAGCAAGCAGAACAAGCATTGATGGCTGAATCTGTAGAGGGCGAAATTTAGACCAAATAAATAATAAAGAAAATCCGCCCAAGTCATGTTATGGTATTTTGGAATATTCAGAGAACAAAGCTATATGGGCCAGAGAAAATAATTACAGAATTTGTAGCTCCCTATATCTTCACTTAGAGAAGTGATCTTTCGTATCAAGTACGAAATTCGGAATTCAAATCAACAGATAACTGATAAGCCTTTTCCATTCAAAGTTGAAAATCTAAAAATATTATTCAGAGTGAGGAGTTATCTTCATACTGACAGAAATTAAATTCGAAATCAAAGTCAATCCTATATGATTGGATCCTTGTTGAACAAGAGTAAAAAATGGCTAAGACTCCAGTATAAAAGGAAGTCAGGACTTGAGGTAAATTCATTCAAAACACTCTTAACTAAATATATTTTCTTCAATCATTAACTTGAGCATCGGAGAGTCTTAGCCAGCACCACTGCCTATTTGGCTCTTACACAAGTCTGACACGTGTATTCAGCAAGTAGGTGAAATTTTGGCATTTAGAGTTGGTGCTGTTTGTGGGAACGATGGCTAAGCCATAGCTCAAAATCCAATTGAGCATTCTTTTATCAACCGTTAGTAAGTTGTGTGTCTTGAATTCGCTTTATCAATAATCCTGAAGGCTTCATTCCTACTCTTTTCATGGCTTTTATCTTGCCAATAAGATTTAATGCAATAACACTTCATTTACAAAAATTAAACATCAAAGAGATGGCTAAATCAGATAGCTAGTAGCATTTCGTTATGAATCTATTATGCGACAAGGGTAGTCTTCACATCTCTATGGTTAAAAATGAATGTGTCTCTATCACATTTACTTCAAGCGTGCGATGTCGTTGACCGACTAATCATGAATAAATACTTTCTATCGGTCAGAGGCTAAAAGTCCAGGCTTGGTCAATAGAGTATCATGAAGTTAAAAAAATTAAGTTATATTTTGGTTCTCCACTGGCTTCACTATGGCAGATTCACAGATCAAATAATCTCATCAAATAAGATCTTTTTATCTTGAGTTCCTTCATTTTAATTGTGGCTGATCTTATTTACTATAGTCCATTTTTTTATTGTTGAGAATCAATCTTGCTTGTTTTGTTGTGCACCTGAATAGTATGGAGAAGGAGAGGATGGTTTTCATATGTTTTTATAGGTCCAGTGTCTAGTGATGCATTGAGAACTAGTGGATATTTAATTAAACAAATATACATGTGGCTTGAAACCAGTTCATGTAGACACTCTTCTGTACAATTTTCAAAGGCTTAATTTGCCTGACATAGCACTGAGGAAGCTTGCAGTGTAAAATTCTATGAAAAGTTAAGTAAGACTTTTAATTCGGATTTTGCCAGGGCTTTCATCCAATGTTAACATGTTTTAGATTAGCCAACACCATAGATGATCTTTGATGCAGAATCAACTATGACATCATGTGTCCTTAAAAAGTAATGGATAGGCGCTTATGCATATCTCTGAAGAGCAGATGCATATGCTGTGCGCAACAGAAGCAATTTGACAGAATAACCAAAATGCATAACCACAAACTATGCTGGATAATTGAATATAATAACAACTAAAGAGGTAACCAATCAACTAACAATGTAGAAATAGAAAGAACATCAAGATTTAACGAGGTTTAGTATTAATACCTGCATCCTCGGGCGCCGTTAGAAAAACTTTCACTATCTTTAAAGAGAATTACAAACTTCTTGGGTTATAATATAAGTTCTCAAACTATTAGGCCAAACTGTATATACCCAAATAATTGGGTCAAACCATAATTACCCAAATGATTGGGTAATACTACAAATACCCAAAATCAGAGGGAGAAAAAGAGACAAAAATAAACTATAAGGTTCCTTTGGAGAGCCACACAAAATTTAGGGGGGAGAAAGATAATTTTAAAATGGATACACATGTGAGAAGACTTGGATTTAATTTATAAGCCAAAGCCTCTCTTACAAAATGACTCGTACTCCATGTGGGATCTTTGCATACATATATAAATGGCTAAAGAGTCAAAACTCCACTGATTCTCCACCTTGGAGAATCAGCCGATCCACCAGAAGATTCTTCTTTTTCCTATATTCTCTACCAAAGAACTGCAACGCCTCCAAATGCGTTCAATAGAGCGGTCAAACTCGTACAATGTTGATCAAGTCCAAACAATGACTGAACTTGATCGCTGTCACAACTTTATTCAACATATCTACGGGATCTCGTCAGTCATACTCTTTTGAAGTAAGATTCTTCATTCATCAATGATCTCCCGCACAAAATGATACCAAACATTAGTATGCTTCTTACGAATATGAAACACTGGATTCTTCGCTAAATAAACAGCACTCTGACTGTTAGAATAGAGAGTGATATTCTTCTTACCAATTCCCAATTCATCAAGCAATCCTTGTAACCAAATAACTTCCTTTATAACCTCTGTCACTGCCATGTACTCTGCCTCTGCACTAGACAAAGCTACTGTAAATTGTAAAGTAGACTTCTAACTCACTGGTGCTTTTGCAAGAGTAAACACATAATCGGTTATCGACCGACATTTATCCAAATCACCAACATAATTAGAATCAACATATCCAATAGCATACTGATCACACATATCATCTTTCTCAAAGACTAAGCCAGCATATATGGTTTTCAACAAATACCATATAATTTATTTCACTGCTTGCTAACGTCCTTTACCAAGATCATGCATATACCTGCTCACAACTCCAACCAGTAGCTTCCCATCCAGTCGCTTCCTCAGATTCTGGATCCCTCTCTCATGTCCACATTATCCTTACCTCAAAAAAAAAAAAAAAACTCTTTCGTTATTGCATATTTATATAAGTGGCTATCTTTCTTCAAGTGAGACAGAGGATAGAATCCGGGAATGTCACACAACAACTGCCACCTCAAATGCAGGCAAGATAAACGGCTAATAGCTCCTATATGAACTACTGAGAAGATTATAGCGGAGAAGTCAAGACCTAACAAAAGAAGTAAACCTGAAGTGTTGTGAAAGACTGGGATGGGAAACAAAACGAAATGTACCAGATTTTTAGCACGTGCAACAATCAAACCAAAGACAAAAGAAATTATAAGAAGATATCATAGCTTTGGAGTCATCCATTAGAAGCAGGCAAAATGGTGATGAATTGCGAATGGTCTAAACCTTTGACCAGCGACTTATTGCGACCCACCCAGAATGCCCATCCATACTAAGACCTTATTCACACAGCGAATCAGTAAGGCGCTTCCTTCGCCCGACCAGCCGAAGCCCTGGGCCATCATCCAACGAACATCCCCATGCTTGCTGTCCGGTCATAACGAAAGTCCATGCGCTGGCTGTTGCTGCTTCTGGGTTAACCCAATATGCTCAAATCGGTGAAGATGTCGACTCGAATACCGGTGGTGATATATGAAAGGACCTTCTCTCTAATCTCTCTGGTTATAAGAGATCAGAGAGTATTATCCAATACAAGCCCCCCATTAGTCGATACGGGTATTTTACGTACTGGGAAAAGGCGCTCAGGTGCGCTTAAAGTCTTATAGACCATAAACGCTCAGAGGCGTGCGCAGATTGGTTCTTTCTTATTCCCACTGGGAGACGCGCATGACCGTTGTGTGGCACTCTCAGTCGCAATTACCTTGTCTAACCACTAATAATATTTTCACAAAAGCTTACACTGCACTACATCAATATGCAAAGAGAGCCCCGACCGGGTAAGTAAATGAGGACGTTGCGTCTGAATTAAGTCATAACACCTTCACATACGACCAATTTTGAAAATCCATTTTTCGATCAGGCCGGAACACAACTGCCGACAGATCTGACAAATCAAACGCAGTAATTGAAAAGTCAACGCAAGCTCGGGTATACCACTCCATATAACAACCACAAGATGAAAGCTTTTAAAATATCTCAGTAAGCAGGATGGTGTCCTCATCTAACTGCTTCTCGAGATCTGATGCCATTCATACCATCAAATCCCAATTAGGAGCACACGAATCCAACAAGAGCTGCCTATCCATTTCCATATGATAGGGAGTAACTAACAAGGATCCCTTCTGGGAATCCAAACCACAACTGGAACGGTAAAGGCAACATACCCCCAGGTGAAAATGCTACTAGAATGTGGCGGAACCAATGCCTGTGAAAATTAGGATTAACGTGGTGTGGGAGAGACGAATAACGTCTATACCCCTCGCCCCTTAACCTAAGCGCATATTGAGTCAATACCTAAAGTAAAGAAGAAGAGACAGGCATCCAAGCTATGGCGTGGCGAGCTGGGGCAGAGCTTCGAGTGACTTATTAGGGTTGTCAAAGAGAAAAGATCCCCCAAGGGCAGTCGCTACTTCATCAGGTAGGAGGTCTCTTTTGGCTGGACGATGATAAGACTATCGGTAGTCTTAGAAGAGACTGGTCCCAAGACTGCAACATCTATTGGTCTAGGGAGAGAAACATATTCTTATGGTCCGAGGAGAACCTTTCCTTTCTTTAGGCTTTTGGTGCTATTTCACTTCTTACTTGTGAGAATATCCCATGCGATAAGGTTCTGACCCGTAACGGGAAATGGCTTAGCTTATAAGAAGGACTATTCTTATTAGGGGCACTCCAATGCCTTAGCCAGAGTCTTCCTTCCACGGCTACGGCTTATCCATTGGAAACTTCTCATTATAAAGCGGCAACTACAGAATAGGAAACTGCAGCAATTGGATAGGTTATCGCTTAAGAGGAAGAAATCCCATTAGAATCCCTGGGCAACCCAGAGACATATCGTAACGTAAAAAGTAAAAAGAAAGAAATCTCGTCTTCATCTATTTCATCTTCATCCCTCTCCTCTATTCATATGAAGTAGGGTAAGATAGATTCTATTTTTTCCATAAGTAAAGTAAGAAAGTGAAAACTTGAGTTAAGCAAGATGGGAAAGCCCTTCAAGTAGATTCCTCCTAGATGTGAAATATTAGGTCTCGTATATATCATATCATATATAAGGCTAGAAACTGCATTAGCATATGGAACTCGATACATATACTCTTGTTCCTCATCTGTACTAGGAGATAAAAATGCACTGACCTTCATATGAGGAGCAAGTGGGTTACTTACAGGTTTTAACTACTTTGAAATGCCAAATCACTGTAATACCTTCTTCAGATATTGCTTTTGAGTCAAACAAATCCTGCTTCTCCCTTTATCTCTGCTAATCTCATACCTAGTATCTTCTTAGCTTTACCCAAATCTTTCATCTCAAACTCTTGATTCAATTGAGTCTTCAAAATTTTAACTTCTTCAACATTCGTTGAACTTATCAATATATCATCAACATAGAAGAGTATATAAATGACAGAACCATCAAGTAGCCTCCGAAAATACACACAATTATCAAATTTGCTTCTTGTGTACCTCTGACCCATCATAAACCAATCGAATTGCTTGTGCCATTGCCTCAGAGATTGTTTCAAACCATAAAGTGATCTTTGAATCCTTCTGTTGAGTCATATAGATTTCCTTTTCTAAGTCACCATGTAAAAATGTAGTTTTTACATCAAGTTAAGCTAGTTCCTTATTCATCTGAGCTACCAAGGCCAACAAAATTCTAATGGAAGAATGTTTTACAACTGGAGAAAATACCTTATTGTAGTCAATTCCTTCCTTCTGAGCATAGCCTTTAGCCACCAATCTTGTCTTATAACATATGCCATTCTTGTCAAGAAATCCATCTTTCTTTGTAAATACCCATTTGCACCAAATTATCTTTTTACCTTTTGGTAGTTGAATTAGCTCCCAAGTTTCATTCTTCTGAGGAGACTACATCTCTTCGCTCATAGCTATCTTTTATTGATCAACTTTAGAACATCTGACTGCCTTTTTATAAGTGGAAGGAACATCATCATCTATAATTGGAAGTGCATAGGCCACTATATCAGCAAATTGAGCAGATATACGATTTCATGTCTTGGCCTATTAACTGTAATAGATTCTTTTTGCTGTTGAGGTTCCTGAGTAAAACCCTCTCCATCACCTCTCAAATCCTCCTCTGTCACAAGAGTACCATTATCTGTCTCAACAGATCTAACTGGGTTTAATGTTGTTGTTTGAAACTCTACCGGCTGCTGAGTATGAGCACCTTCTATAGAGTACCATTCACCTTTGTTTGATTTTTTGATTTCTTTAACATAGAAAACTCATCAAATGTCACATCTCAGTTAGATATAATCTTCTTCGAACTAGGATACCAAAGACGATATCCTTTTATTATTGAAGCAAGACCCAAGAAAATAGTTTTTTTGGCTCTAGGATCCAGCTTAGATTCATTCATATGATGATATGCAGTGGAACTAAAAACATGTAAAGAATCATAATAAGAAAACAAGTTGTCCAGATCATACCTCCAATAGATATCACTATATAGTAGTGAAGGTAGACAATTAATAAGATGACACGCATAAGTCACAGCCTCAACCCAAAATTCCTTGCCCAATCTAGCATTGGACAACATACACCGAACTTTCTCCAACAATGTCTGATTCATGCGCTCTGTCACCTAATTCTATTGTGGTGTACCTTTAAGAGTAAAACGACGTACAATACCTTCATCTTGACATAATTTCAAAAACAGATCACTACAATACTCACCACTATTATCTATCCTCAGATGCTTGATCTTCTTTCTAGTTTGTGTCTCAATCATCATTTTTCACTTAAGGAAAGCACAAGTACATCATCTTTAGATTTCAAATGTACACCCAAGTTCTTTTAAAAAAGTCATTAACAAAAGTAACAAAGTAGTGCCTACCTCCCCTAGATGCAA
Source organism: Boswellia sacra (assembly GCA_013180625.2). Taxonomy (NCBI): domain Eukaryota; kingdom Viridiplantae; phylum Streptophyta; class Magnoliopsida; order Sapindales; family Burseraceae; genus Boswellia; species Boswellia sacra. Next base: position 16,241 of record SNVD02005524.1, read on the forward strand.
TTTTGGTAGGTCCTTAAACATCTGAGTGAGCATAATCAAGAATACTCTTAGTATTATGAATAGCGGTGCCAAATTTCACTCTTTTTTGCTTTTCTAGAACACAATGCTCATAAAAAACTAGCTTGTAGGTCTTTACACCTGTCAATAAACCTTGTTTCACCAAACTAAATAAGGCTTTCTTACTTGTATGTCCCAATCACATATGCCACAGTTTAGAGATCTCTGAATTTGCATCATTATCAAAAACCGTGGCCGCTGATCCAATGACAATACTACCATTATAGTAATATAAGTTTTTCTTTCTTGTGCCTTTCAATACCAGAAGAGCGCCTGAAGTGACTCTCAGATCTCTGATTGACACTGCACAACCTTTAGATTCCAAGACTCGCAAAGAGATGAGATTCTTTTTCAACTTTGGTATATACCGAACATCTGTTAGAACTTTAATCAATCCATCATGATTCTTTAATCGGATCGAACCTATCCTGACTGTGTGACAAATATCATCATTGCCCATCTACACAATTCCACCATCAAGCTCTTAAAAATTGAAGAACCATTCCTGATGTGAACACAAATGATAAGTACAACCCGAATTCATAATCCACTCATCAGAACTAGAAGTGGATGGGTGATTAACTAGATATTTATCTAAATCACTATCATCTTCACGCTTAACAATACATGCATCAGAAACAGTCTTGCCCTCATTTTTCTTTTTTAACTTAAGATAATCTTTCTTTCAATACCCTTTCTCACAACAAAAGGCACACTTATCTTTTCATAGTCTACCCCTCGACATTTTTCCTTTTTTTTAATTTTCTACTTTGACTTCACCCTCTCACTGTCAATGCATCTATTTTCTCATCCATATGTTCTCTTTGGTCTTTCTTATGAATTTCATAATTCAACAAAAAAGAATAAACTTCTTCAAAAGATAGTTTATCTTTCCCACGGATGAGAGTAATGCACAAATGATCTAATTCATCCAAAAGTGAGCCAATTAATAGCATAACCTTAGGTTCATCTTTGAAGGTTTCATATAAGTTTAACAAATCAACAATTAACTTATTAAACTCATCAATATGAGAATTGATGCTCATACCTATTTTCAACTAAAAATGAAACAATTTCTTCAATAAATATAGCTGATTCTCATTGCTTTTCTTCATATATTTGTTTTTCAGCACCTTCCACAGTTTGCTTGTAGATAAGCTTTAAAGATTCTTTCATAGTCCATGAAGCTAGGGGTTTATGTAGAGGGTGAAATTTAAACCAAATAAATAATAAAGAAAGTCCGCCCAAGTCATGTTACATTACGCTATACAAATAACCAAGTTGGGGTATTTTGGAGTATTCAGAGAACAAAGCTATATGGGTCAGAGAAAATAATTACAGAGTTTGTGGCTCCCTATATCACTTAGAGAAATGATCTTTCAATCAAGTACGAAATTTGGAATTCAAATCAACATATGACTGATAAGCCTTTTCTATTCAAAGTTGAAAATCTAAAATTATTATTCATAGTGAGGAGTTACCTTCATCCTGATAGAAATTAAATTTGAAATCAAAATCTATCCTATATGATTGGATCATTGTTGAACAAGGGTTAAAAATAACTAAGACTCTAGTGCAAAAGGATGTCAGGATTTGAGGTAAATTCATTCAAAACACTCTCAACTAAATTTATTTCCTTTAATAACTGATTTAAGCATCAGAGAGTATTAGCCGACACCACCGCCAGCTAATCCTCTGACCATTTTTTCTCTGTTCTGCACATATTCGGCTCTCACATGAGTTTGACATATGTGTATTAAGCAAGTAGGTGAAATTTTGGCGTCTACAATATCCATATTTCAAGAGGTAGCCAAAGCTTTCAAAGCAAAGGTAATTAACTTTTTTAACCTTCTTAGACTTCATTTATTTTCCCAGACTTATTAATCATTGAAAATTTTGACATTTTTACATGGGTGCACAGATTTGATAAAATGACACTCAATCATTTTTTTTGGTTTTTTCCTAAAGATGCTTTTTGTGTATGTAAAATAGACTGCAAAGGTGTTGGGAGACAAATTCTATTGCTTTTGGTATTACAGGTCCTACTTTAAGAGAACCAAAAGTAAGTTTCGCTGCACATTTTAGTTTTAGTTTCATGCATTAGATGATATTTCTTTTCTTTTCTCACTAAAGGTTGTAAGACATAGTCAATATTTGAACTTCAAGGTGCTTGTGTATATAAATGCAAATTATAGCTTACACTGGCTATTTCAATGCCAAGAAGTATGTACTTAAAGATGAACTGACCTTAAGCAATATAAAGGTTAGTTTCTTTTTCTTTTGTCTATTATTATTATTTTTCAAATGCTTCTAAAATACATATAATAAAACATTACAGTGTTGTAATTGTTGCTAATAATTGTGGTGAGTTTGGTAAGTTAATTCAAGTTGCTATAAAAGTTGAGAGGAATTTGGGGGATGTTAACTTAGTTGATTCAAGCCATAAACGTCATTAGAGTTGGCCAGTTGATATTGGTAGCCATAGACCAAGCAAGAGAAGGGGCATTTATTCAGCTTATTTTGATAGTTACAAGAGTACTCAAGGACAACATCTACCATGGGGGCAAAGACAGAGTTCTGGTTAGGGATCTATGCAACAATTTATGGGAAGTAATTCTAGAGATCAAAACAGTTAGGTAGAAAGGGGAATAAACAACATGATAACTAATCTATAATAACTCCATATCCATTATGTAAGACTTGTGGCAAGTTTCATGAAGGACAATGTCGATTTGGTAAACGTGGGTGTTATCATTATGGTCAGAAAGGGTTATTGAGAAATTTTGTCCTACTTTGATGCAAGGTAGTAGCTTTGTTTAGAATGATGGTAGACTTATGAGGCTTTAAACAGGGACACAAAAGGCATATCAAGAAATTTTATCCTACTTTGGTATAAAGTAGTAGCTTTGTTTAGAATGATGCTGGACTTAGGAGGCTTCAAATAGGGACACTTACTTCTTCAACAAGAAACCAGACTAATGCCCCAAGAATAGTAGTAATCAACAAGGTAGTCAGCCGGCTTGACAGACACGAGTCTTTACCATGACTAAATAGCAAGCATAGGCCACACTAGAGGTGGTTATTGGTCTATTGATAATCTTTGGTCATGAGACCCATTTTTTGATTGATCCTGTATCTACACATTCTTTTATGTCATGTCTGTTTGCTATGTATGTTGATAGAGATTTGAAACCATTGGGGTGTACTCTGCCATACCTATTGGGGATTCCATCTTGGTAGGAAATGTTTTTAGGGATTGTATTGTGAAATTAGGTGAACATGATTTGTTAGCAGACTTAGTTCTTTTAGACATCTGAGACTTTGATGTGATATTAGGAATGGATTGGCTTGCAATCCACCATGCATTTGTAGATTACTTTAGGAAGGAGGTGGTGTTTAGAAAACTTGAAACATCTGAATTTAGTTTCTGTGGAGATCGAAGTATTATTCCTACTTATGTAATATCTGCCCTTGACGTAATGTGATGTTCAGCCTGTCTAGCTCATGTGATTGACAGTTTAATGGTTGAAGCGAAGATAGAGGATATTCCTATAGGAAGATTTCCCTGATATGTTTCTAGAAGACTAACCTGGATTACCGCTAGATAGAGAGGTTGAATTCATAATAGACTTAGCTCCGAGCACTACTCTTATTTCTATGACACTATATAGAATGGTTCTAACTAAGTTAAAGGAGTTAAAAGTTTAGTTGTAAGAATTTGTTGATAAGGGGTTTATCAGACCTAGTGTTTCACCAATGAGGAGCTCTAGTCTTATTTATTAAAAAGAAGGATGGAATAATGCAGTTATACATAGATCACCGATAGTTGAACAAGGTGACCATCCACAACAAGTACCCTCTGTTGACCCAGGTATGGCAACCCAAGAGGGGGGGTGAATTGGGTTTTTATTTATCAATACGGAATTAGAAAACTCTTTTTGAAAGATCAAAATTATTTAACTCTTTCTTTGAGAATAAAGGTGAAGAAGATGAAAATAGAATGCAATCAAGAGAATAGAAATAAAGAACAATCACAAGTACAAGTAAATATAAAGAGGAAAGGGATAGAGAGAGTGCAAACTTAATTTACGTGGTTCGGCAAACCTTGCTTACGTCCACGGGCTCCTAGCTCCACGAGCTAAGCTTTCCACTAAGTTGTAGAATCTTTACAACTTGCTTGATGAACACCTCACCAAGACTTTTTCTTCCAACTCTTGATAACACCACACCAAGAGTTCTTCTTGATGAACAACCTCACCAAGGCAACTTCCTTCAACTCTTGATAACACCACACCAAGAGTTCTTCTTGATGAACAGCCTCACCAAGGCAACTTCCTTCAACTCTTGATAACACCACACCAAGAGTTCTTCTTGATGAACAACCTCACCAAGGCAACTTCCTTCAACTCTTGATAACACCACACCAAGAGGTCTTCTTGATGAACAAACTCACCAAGGAAAGAGTTCTCTCAAGGATAACTTTTATCCTTTACAAGAAGATTTCACTCTCACCATAATAAAAAAACAAAGAAAATTTTTACAACAAAAGTACAACTCTCTTCAAAAAGTAGATAAAGAATATAAAAGCTCTCTAGACTTGATATTTCCTTTGTTTTTTTTTTTTGCTTGATAGATTCTTCTCTTCTTCTTGCTCTTTGTTGCTGAATGCATGGGAGAAGGGCTCCTTTTATAGGCAAATGGGATGAACTTAATCAAATGAAGACACCAACTACAAATTTTCTGCCCACCATAAAAACCGTAATCTTGTCTGCCATTTTTGTCAATGTTCCGTTTGAATTTGAAAATCTGTAAAACATAAAAGATCTGCAAATTTGAATAAGCTTTCCAACGCATCAAGAATCAAGTCATTTGGATATCTGTAGCTCAAGATATGGCCAAAACACCATTCGGTGCTCATGTGACTTGATTTTTCCTCCATGTGTCAGTCCACCGACTTGAATGATAATTCTGTCAGCCTTCCGTTTAAAATTTGAATTTCTTCAAAACATAAAAGATCTGCATATTTGAATAACCTTTTCAAAACATTAAGAATCAAAGTATTTGGATATCTCTATCTTAAGATATGGCCAAAAAAACCATTCGGTGCTCATGTGAGTTGATTTTTCTTCTTTGTGTCAGTCCACCGAATTGCATGTCAATTATGTCAGCCTTCTGTTTAAAATTTGAATTTTTTCAAAACATATGAAATGTTCTTCATTAAGTCATATTTCCAATGCCGTAAGAATCAAGTCATTTGATTTTTCTAGCTCAAGATATATCCAAAGGAGTATTCAGTGCTCATGTCAGCTGCTTCCATTTGTCTTTCAATTTGCATGATGATTTGGATAACCTTGCAGTTGAAATTTGAATTTAATTAAAACATATGAAATGTTATAAATTGAGTAAGCTTTCCAAAGGCTTAATAATCACGTCATTTGGATATTTTTCGAGATATATATGATCAATTGATTGAACATTACTCATGTGTCACATTCCTTGAGTCAATCCTTGTTCTTAAACTTTGGTGCCTTTAACATGTAGTCTTCTCCTTAGCTTCAACACTTCATTTTAATAAGCCTCTTCTTGATTTTTAAAATTATTTCAATGATCTTACTCTTGCACATAAATAAACATGTTAGTAAATCTCAATTAATCCATGTTGGTGATTGTTATCACAAAATTATCACTAGCCTCCATTAGGGTCTAACAATTCCCCCTTTGATGATGACAACCATTTAATTGCTGTTAAAATATAATCTAAAATCAAGAATGAAAAATAAAATCAACAATAAGCAAAAACGAATGGCACTTGTTTGAAAGTATAAAGCAATCAAACGTATTTCTCCCTCCTTTTGTTTATCATCAAAAAAATGTAATCAAATTAACTACTCCCCCTAAATATATTCTCCCCCTTAACATATGCTATCATATTAAAGCAAAATAAAGACATATCCAACATGCCTAATTCTCTTCTAATTATGCTAAATCTATCTTGACTAAGGGGTTTAGTAAATATATCGGCTAATTATTTATCGGTGGGAACAAATTCTAAAGAAATATTACCTTTTTGCACATGATCTTTAATAAAATGATGTCTAATCTCTATATGCTTAGTCCTAGAG
>SNVD02005529.1:0-22717 GCA_013180625.2 Boswellia sacra
AAACAAGGATTGCAGAAATGGGAAAATAACAAATAATTTAAAAAAGAAGTCTACATATAGTTCAGTATGGGAAAACTTACCTGCGTAAGATTGAGAGAAGTTGATTCTCCTCCATAATAGTCATTTCTGTCCATGTGCAAGACCTGTTTAACATATAGAATCATTGAAACTAAAATTACCTAACATTCATAAGAATTTGAAGCTGAAAGGATTTCATAAGAATGCATTTGGTGGAAAATATGCGTGGGAGACACTAAAATTAAGAGCACAAATTACATCAAGGGGACGGGAAGATACAAATTTTTATTTACTTTTAACTAGGGGATTAGAAAGTTTTCATGTATATAGTAAAGATGACTTTTATTAGAGAGAATATATGCAAAATGGATACAGATCAGATCAAGACATTCAGCATAAATGGATAAATCCAAGAATCATTCTCCTCGCCTCTTGACTAATGAAACAACTTAATAAATTGAATCCCTTCAAACCACTTAACTCCATATGGGAAAACTGAAGCAAATGCTCAACATTAAAAACACTAAGGAAGTGTTTGGATCACGATTCAAACACCAATTTCAATAAATCAGCATACAATTCAAAGTTTCCAATAAAATATACATATATATGCAATCTCACATAATTAAACCAACTACGTTGTTACAAAAACATTTTCACCCAAATGTGGTTTCTAATATTTCCAATGTGAGGGAAATTTAAAAAAAAAAAAATTGAAGCACAGAACTGGATTTATGGTAGGATGGATAAATCCGAGAAAATCCTTTCAGAAAATCCTTATTTTATTACTACTTGATAGTGAACAAGAAATAATATGCTCAATTTCCATGTGTAGCTTTGAGAGAAACAATTACTTTGAGTCCATCAACAGAGAGAAGACCACTGAGAATACACTCTTTAAGGCCAGTCCCAAGCACTATAACATCATACTCTTCATCCATGGCGGCTTCAAAACCAAACAAAACAAATAAAAGAAATTGAGAGAGAGACAGAGGAGGAGGGAGAGTTGTGGAGTGGAAGTGAAAGTGAGAAGCAGAGAGAGGGAGAGAGAATGAAAGCAAGGTTTTTGTTACATGAGAACTGGAGCAAGTCTTTAGCGGGAACTAACGGATTAACGGAAACTGGGACTTCTCTTTCCACGCCACTTTTGTACGCGTGGTATGCACGACTTAATTCAAGGAAGACAGCGAGGCTGCTTAAGTGGAAGTGCCCTTCACGTGGGGTCGGGAGAGTGGAAGTTAAGTTGTGCCTTTTAGATGCTAGCGTTTGACTAGATAATTTTTTGAATCTGTTTTTTTTTTTAATATTATTATTATCAATAACAATATGACACCAATGCGGTATTATTATAATTTAACCTAAAGTTTTCATAATATCTAAACCTTGACTAGTGTAAATCAATCACAATCTAATAGGGGTGACAATTTAGATTAAAGCGCAAGCATTTAATGTTCTGAAAGTATGATTAAATAGGTTAAGTATCCTAAACACAAAGACAATAAAGAGTAATGTTACTCGTACAAACTATTTATACAAACTCACATATACAAACTAATATGCCATCCCTATATGATAGTCACATCACCTATATTAATTAATGTTATTTATTATTAATATATATTTATCAAATCACTGTATTTATTTATCAAACCACATTATGCCACGTAGCTTGTAAGGATGAGTTTGTATAAGTAGTTTATAAGAGTAGCATAACTCGACAAAAAAAATAGGATTAAAATCCATCTAACTCCATAATTTTGTGTCATTGTTGATAAGCTAGTTAAATATTATCACGCTTAAATAACGTAACCCTTTTATATAAAAAAAAAAAGCAGAGTTAAATGGATTACTTCGAGTTTTTGTAAAATCTTAATTTATTTAGATTTTTTAAACAAATCTTAATTCTTTTATTGGTTAACCTCGTTCAACGTTCTATTTCTTAATGATGGAGTTGTATTTACGGATTGACATATCAACCTAGTTCAACATTCAATTCCCTAGACATGGAGTTGTATATTGACAAATTGACATATCACTCAACACACATCTGGCATTAATTGATGGCTACATAGTTTGCTAGATGTTTATTTAACTTTTAAACAATACTTGACAAACATTTAACAATCACAATTTTTTTTAATAAATTTTCCCTTATAAAATTAATCAATTTCAAGCCAGTAATGGGTTTTTTGAAGCAAGCGTATGCAACAAATAGTCCATAACAAGGCGATAGGTCCATAGTTGATAGTTGGCCCAAGAGATACCCTATTTAAATTCTGAAATGGGACCCTAGAGATGGGATGGGCCTCAACCTAGTTCGCCTGGGAGCAAATTGCAATTGCGGGTATTCGACCCATTTCGTATCCTTCAATCTTCGAATTGTGCTATTTGAACCTCCACATTTAAGTGCCACTCTTGATACATCTCACTAAAAAATGAAAAGAATAACTAATTTATAACACAATTTTATTTAATTTTAAGATTATCCTCCCTTTAATTATCTAAAAATTTATATCAATGACTGAATCTAATATATTTGTCTATTTACTTATTTGAATCAAGGACCTAGTAGTAATTAAAAATATACACACACACACACACAAAGATTTATGTAAGCAGAAAAGGTTCATTCTTTTAAGTTGTATCGATGGTTTGGCAAAACCTTTGAATTTTTCAATTTTTTTTTAATTTTAAACGAACATTCTAAAAAATACAACCAATTCCCTGTAAAAAATAAGCTGGTCATTTCTAATGATTTTACCATTAATAAAATTAAAATTTAAAAAAAGAGATATTTGACCAACACTCTTAAGGGTTTTTTTTTTCCCTAACACAGAGAAGAAAAGCGTGCATACTCTCGAAAGTTTTATACTACAACTTAATTAGGAGACCTCAGGCGCTAATATTTCCTTTTCACAAAAACATTAATCACAAAAATTTAATCTATCTTACAATTTATCTTTCATATTAATGTTTTCTTCTTTGACCCCTCTTCGGTTATTCCTCTTTTGACCTCTTAATTATTATTTTTAATCATTAATCTTCACCGTACACACCGTTTTGAGAAAACTAGAAAGTTTAAAATACCTTGAGATACTAATTAAATCAACAAAATAATCTTTGCCCTAAATACATGTCATATGCAAAGAAATTGATGATAATAAATAATAAATATGATCATTGTATTTAAAGATAAGTTTTCTTATTAATAAATTGAGTTTAATGTCTTTAAATGATATGATAATCACCTAAACAATTCATTGTTTAAAAAGCTCATCCTTTTAAGCTTCTTAACCTTAACCTTGAAATACAATTTTTTTCTTTTGTTTTAACAATATGAGGACTTTTGATCCTTCCAGTATCTGCTTAGCTAATTAATTAACAAGCACACAACACATGTAACTCATCAATCTGACCTTCGCGTTAAATGGATGTTCTTAGCATAAAGTATTTATGGATCTCTGTTAACAGTTACGTTCATTTCAATTTTCGTATCAAATTTCCAATATCCAAGCTGATTCTGAAGGGACATCCCAAATTACTTAGAATTAAAATTAAAATTAATAAACACAACATAAAATTCTGTGTGCATATATATATTATTTAGGATACTAACCTTTATCTTTAGGGATTGTATTTGCTACATATATAGAGTGAATCCAAGATGTTCATGTTCTGTTGGTCTTTTCTCATCAGCACATAAGTTTTTATCTATCAATTTTTTCCAGTTCATCAAGAAGACGAGTTCTCTAAGGCCTTCACTTACACATGAATCCAAATAATGGTAGACAACTCACTTGGTTAATTTCCTTCCCTCCTTTCTGTAAACTTAACAAGCCTTCTCTAATTGTCTTAAGTACGCTACTATAAATTTATAAAGAGAAAATTCACAGATTATGCAGCTGGCTGATAGTGGATTCTATTGCCAATAAACCAACTCTATAATTAATCTTGTTATTGATAATATATAGGTATTTAGCATTTCATGATATGAATCAATATATATATAATTATTTTATATATTAATTTATAGGCTATCCATTTCATTTTCCGACAATTCTCAGAAAACAAGGTTAAGAGTAATATGTTGGCAATATTACAAGTACCCTTCACTACGCCACCTTCTTTCCTATATACATATACAGTGGCGGACCTAGGATTGAATATTTGGAGAGGCCGACCAAATCTTTGAAAAAATATTTTATAAATTAAGTTTTAAGTAATATATCAATAAACTAAATTATATATATAATCAAAAAAACAATAATAACATTAGTCATCTTAATAACATATAAAAGAAATATATGAATATAATAATTTATCAAAGTTATAGTATAAAAAGAAATTAGACATTCAAATTTCAAAAATTATTTATAATGGTTTCTTTACTATATTTTTGTGCATGATAAAGGAGTGAGTAACCTTTCTTTACACAGGTATTAACTATGACTTTAAGAAATCTATTTATACGAGAAACCTTATTTAGCTTGTAAATATTACTTTCCAATTTAATTAAAATTAAAAAAGAATAACTGATTAATAAACAATAAAACCAAAAAATCATATGGATCTACTCATTAGTATCAATTATATATTTTTATGATCGTAGTAATATATAATATGTGGGGAAGCCGGAATAAGAAAATCCCATGTTACACAACAAATAAAAATTTAATATTTAAAAAATTTAATAATTTTTTTATTGACTTGATAGGGCCCAAGCCTCTTTAGGCCGAAGCAAAGTTCCACCACTGGTTAGCTTGACCACGGGTTTTTTATAAATGCTCTTATGCGTAAATATATGTAAATGTCCTTAACCTTTTAGAGTCCGTTTCGTAAACCGCAGTGGATTGTATCGGTCTCTTCAAATAGGATCGTTGGATAGAATAAAATAAGAGTGGATTGTATATTATATAATATAGTCTTTGATTCAATATTGGACAGAATTTTAAATAATGATAAATTCAAATGCTAGTACTAAGGTAATTTAAATAATTTAAAACCTTAATTCAATAATATAAATTATTTAATTAATAGATATTCACATTTCTTTAAATTATTTATAAATATTTATATAAAGTTAGAATAATTTATTATTTATTTTAAATTTTTTCTATTATTTTAATTAAATTTTTTTAATTTAAAATTACATATTTTAAGTATTTGCAGATACTTGAGGCAAAATCACACCCTTTCTCCTCTTATACAGAGTTAACACGGGTGGTAGGGAGGTTAACTTTTGGCAAAACAATGCCAATATTATGCGGAGCTAATAGACCATGCAAATAAATTGCCAAACATAGTTTAAACAATTTATGCTATCCAATATCATGTGATGCCGTTTACCAAATGCACCCTTAAATTCCTAATAAAGACAGCTATATGGGCTTATGTATCACTTATTTAACATAATCCAGTGTTTAGAGGCATATTTGCTCTTTTCATAGGACAAAAGTTAAGTTGTTTGAAGGGCTATAAACCACTTATTGGGCTTGGAAAGTGTCAAACCTACACTCTTTAAGTATGGTTAAACAAATGCCTCTTTTATTTAAAAAAAAAATCATTAATCTCAAATTCTTCAAAAGGGAATTGTCATTGAACCACCCTTTATTTGTCAACATATTGATGAACCCCCAACTTTTCCAAAACCATAAAAAAAACCCCAATTGTTAGTCTCCATTTTGTTAGATTATCAAATCTCTTAGATTAGTTAATGTAATTGCTTAGTTATTCTCATATCTCCTTCCTCCCCTCTTTATCCAATTTTCTCTATACAACTAAGGGGTGATTTTTTTTTTTTGGTCTCAAATATGATTTGGTCTGAATTAAACTGAAGTATGTATAGATCTGAATAAATCAATATGTGTAAGCATTTGATTTTTGCTTATGGTTTTTAAGCCCGATGATAAAACATGGACGAGTGTTGAGCAATGTGGAATGCCTGACTAAACCCTGAACGAAAAGAAGGGTGTGCTAAGGTGAAGGATCGAAAACCTAGAAAATCGACACCCGAGTTTGAAAAATCACAGAAGCCAATCCACAAAGAATCTAGTAATGAATCATATGTCGTTACGAAGCTCTGAATGTCTAGTTTTTATAGAATTTTCTAGTTTGGAAATAGTCCTTGAATTCAAGAAGTAATGCATGATCGAATGCATGAAGGTCAGGAAAATCAACATCAAAGAAGCCAAAAAATGCCAAAATGGTGTCGAACCACTAATACGTAGTGGGACGGCCATCGGACAATTGTCCCATAGCCAGATGGCGGTTCATACACCATGTCCGATGGTCCCATAATCGAACAATGGTTCCCCCACTACCAGATGACTGCTGCCCTCCAACTTTTGGAGAATTTCCTTATTTCCCTTCCTTTTTGATTCAACCTTCCACTATTTAAACCCCCCTTTGTGCACTGTAAGCATGAAATTTTGTTTGCAATTTTAAGTCCGATGACAATAACCAAAATACCAAGTCAAAATGGAATTCTAAGTGGGAAAACACAAAAAACTGCAACCATTTGATGGGTCCAGATGAGGGTTTTGGACTTTTTTTTGGTCATAAAATCAACTATTCATGTGCACCAATAGTTATTGGCGGGCGCCAATAGTGCTATAGTATATATTTTCTAGGTCCAAAATTTTGTTCAATTTTTTGGAGGCCGATTTTTAGGAACTATATTGTTTTCTCTCGATTTTCTACACCAAAAATAGCCCATGTGCACACCCTACTACTCTCTAACCACACCAAAATCCTTTCTTAATGAGCTTTTGAGCGATTTCGTTGTGAGTTTTGAACACTCAATTCCATTTCTAAGAACCTGATGCCAAATCTAAACACTTCAAGACTGCGGAATAGCCAATGGGACCAAGATCTTGGGAGCACAGGCTTCAATATTTTGATTTGCTTTCTCACAACACCAGTTCCTAGGTATGTTTGAAAATTGCCTAAACAAGATGTGTAGGCGTCCTAAAATTATTGGACTATGGCGGGATGAACAGTGTCGTATGAAGAGTAATTGTGAACAGTGTTGAGTGAACAATATTTGGAGAACAGTGTCGTGTGAACAGTGATAACTTGTTCCTTGTTCACTTCAACTCCCAATACACTGACCTAATACATCCTTTTATGTCTCTGTTAATCCATGTCCAATTTTGACTAGTAAACCTAATCCTATTAGGCTTAATCTAACTTATTTTTTTGGGCTCTTAGAACTTATTTTCATTAAGTCTTGAATTGGGCTTTTAACTCTCAATTAGGTCCAACCTGATTTTGTGTAGGTTTTTAATTGATCACATTAATTATAAGCCTATTAATCTAATTAATTAAATTGGCCTAGATACTTTATTATTTAATTAATCAAATTACTTAAACAATGAGCCCATTTACTAATCAAATATATTTAATTTAATACCTAGGCTTTATTCTCTAATAAACCCAATTAAATTAAATAATTAATTTCTCAAGTCCAATCCTTGTTCAGACAATTTATATCAGCTACCTAAGGGACCTTGATGAACATGTTTAATTAAAAGCTCCAATAAGTTTATCACCTAATACTTTGTTATCTCATAATTGTAGTGGGTCCCATTTATTAACTTTGGTCCGTTCCACTATGAGTCCAAAGCTGCATTCTTGAATTAAACACTTTTTATAGAAAACTTAATAATTTAATTTGATTAAATTATTTCTTTAAGCTTTATCCATTGAGCATCAGGTTTAGATAACTACTCTTCATGAAATGCCAATAATTAGAGCTAAGTATGATTTACGGTGTTACCCATCCAATGACATATTGAGCCCTTGATACAAATTTTACACCATTTAAATGAGTTGAGATTTATTATTAAAATAAATCTCAGTTCGATTAACAACTTTCATTAGTCGGCCAAGGTTCTCTCAAATAAAACCTTGTAAAACCATCAAGGTGGTATTTTGTAATTTTTTTTCGAAGTCATGAATTCTATATCTATCGTATAGTGTCTACTAGCATACAGATCTTACAAGCCCAACTAGCCCATGTATTGATCTTACTCTTTTAGATCTCACTTTTTATTCTTGTCAAAGACCAAGCCTATATACTAGAGGTACACTACCCACTCAAGATTAAGGGAGGAATGCATTTAGTGCTCGGGTGTAGAAATTCACATTCGGTCATGATATTTCCACCAAATGGATAATTTTGACATGGTTTGTGTTTAATGCATTCATAATACACAAGTGTCTTTGTCATAAAGTCTTCATTTCAAATGGTTAGAGACTCACAATTTCCCATATTGAAGACAAACGACAGAACAACCTTATTCAAATAAAGTATCGAGCTTTTGTTTATAGCTTGTGAATCAGTTTTGAGCTATCATAAAGTTCTATATTTCAGATATCTCCCATATACACAGAATCTTTGTCAATTTACAAGCTTTGAAACTTTTAGTCATTGATACAGTCGCACTTAGATAATTTATAAATAATAACTTTTATTCATTTATAATAATAATGTTCAATATTACAGAAAAACATCCATACTTTTAGGGCAAATCTATAAAATTCTCTCACTTGCCCTTAAAGTAGATGTAACATATTTGCACATCTCCACATTGCATGATCTCTCCTATGAGGTGGTACTTGCTTTTTATATGTTTTCCACTCTTGTGGTTTCTAGGTTACTAAGAATTAGCCACACTATTATCACCATAAAGTGTAATGGCTTTTCTCCAGTTGGAGCAACTTCTAAATCTGTAAGGAACTTACAAAGCCATACTGCTTCCCTAGTAGACTTAGTACTGCAAGATTGCTTGATTCTCCTCCATATTATGGCTCCACCACCCAAAATGAAAACTGATCATGAGGTTGACTTTCTAAAGTTCATTTAGATCACTACTAGAATATACAAGGATATATCCCTTCATCTACAAAGATACTTTAATATATGTGTAAGCATTAAAATGTTACTTATGGTTTTTTTAAAGGTCCAATGATGATAACCAGAGCCAACAATCAGAAGTCCTTTCTAAACTAGCAAGGATACCAAGAATCAAAACATCAAGAACGAGGTAGAAAATCCAAATAGGCTTAGGATCAATGTGGTACTGATGTGGGTGAGTGGTTGAGACCCTATGAATTATGTCTGCTTGACGCATTGCAGATTGACCTTTGTGGCAAGGTCGCCATGAGGGTTGGAAGGGAGGCAAAAGGGCCTCCTCTTGATTGGTGTGGAGATAGTGCCCCTGACTCTACACGGTAAGCATCAGAATTAGGGTTGGTGCCTCTGTAAGCTAGGGCTGGTGCCTCTAGCATTACAGGCACATGCCCCAAGGCAAAAGTGCTACCCGTAACCTTCGAAACCCTAGTGATGCTTCTAATTAGAGGTGCACCCCATAACTTTAAAGGCGCATGCCTATAACCTTATAGGCGCACGCCTGTAGCTTCAGTCCCATATCAAAAAAAAAGCTCATTTTCAGACTACTGAGAACCTATATAAAGGACCCCGACCCTTGGTTCTTGGTAAGCAGTTTTGTGGTGCAAGAATATTTAAAAACTCATACTTTGAGGGATTTGAATATTTTCATAAATTCTCTTCAGTATAAACATTTAGTTTGGAAATTGGACTTGAATTCGAGAAGTTATACGTGATTGAACGCACAAAGGTGTAGAAAATTAGCATCAAAGAAGCTATAAATGACAAAAGGGGGTCAAACTGCCGGTAGGTGGTGGGAGGACCAACGAACGGCTGTCCTATAGCCAAACGACGGTTCATTCGCAATCTTCTGGTAGTCCTGTAGCCAGATAGTGGTTCCCCCACCACCAAACGATTGTTCCCTTCGAACTTTTGGAAATTTTCATTATTTCCTTTCCTTTTTTTATTCAACCTTTAACTATTTAAACACCCCCCTAGCACACTTCTATACAATTCATAGATCAACTCTTTAGGATACACTTGTAAGAATTTTAAGTAGTCCTTTTCAATTTAATGTTTTTTTTGAGTATTTTTATATGGCTCTAAACTCATAAATGGTAAGTCTTAAGAGAATTTCTCTCTTCTCCCTCCTTTTTAATTCTTTATTTTATTTATTTACTTGTTTTTGCTTTAGAATAAGCATGTTTAAGTTTTATTTTGCTTAAAATAAGCATATTTAGGAGCATATTTAGGGTTTTATGAATCGTTTAGCCCTTTCTTTGTTTTACAAGCTTGGATAAGCATGTCAAGGTAAGTCCCTTATCCTTTCTTTATTTAGAAACATGTTTATGAATTTATTTCTTAGTTAATGCATTTAGAATCATACTTAGGAGCACATGATTATAATCATGCTAGGAAATTGATGAATGCTTTGAATTGTTCTAGGAAATAGCATATTAGAATTAGAGCAAGAATTGCCATGTTAGAATTATCATGATTAGGCTAGAATTGCCATGCTTAGGTATAATTGCCTTATTTTGAATTTTGATTGAATAATCATGATTGAATGATGCCATGAAGTGGTGGTAGACTCATATTTGATAGTGAGGAACCATTACTTAAAATGAATGAATGGATGTATGAATATGCATGAAAAGACTTGATAAGCATTGAGTAGACTCATATATCACGATGAGGAATTTATTACTTATTAAGTCTCAAACTTGAGTTTGATTGAATCCTTGATTTTTACCTTGCATGAAAATGCTATGAATTATCATTGAATATTAGAAGTATTTAGAAATGCTTTATTTAATTGTTGAAGAAAATTTGGATGTAATCCTATCTCCCTTCACCCATGTTTAAAAAGGAATGTAATCTATTCTCCTCGTCTCTTTTTATGTATGACTATGCAACTGTTTTGGTTAAGTACATCTCATATGCTTTAAGAAGATAAAAATGGAAGCATGTATGCATAAAACAAACGACTAAAGCGAACTATAGCAATATAGTTTATTTCTATTTAGTACACCTCGGTAGAGGCTGAATTTACATTCAAGTTGGTCGAAGGCGCATACCTAACTTCTCAAACCTGTCTCTGAAGGAATGAGGGTAGTTTAGGTCCCAAAGCGAGAGATCGGATTGCCATCATCCATTTTCTCAATAGAAAATCGAGTGACGACCCCATTCTCTAGACATGCCTCCATTGCTTGTTTACGTTCCTTTTAAGTCTCGAAAGAGGATTTGACATAATGTCGTGGTTGCAAACGCTTTGGCGGGATAAAAGCCCTGCTCACAATATGAATGATATGTTTGTTTTTCTAATTTCAACATCTGAATTAAATTGTATAAAATTATTATTTTGCATCTATATCCTTATTTTTTGATGTTGTGTTCAATTGTGTTTTTTGACATATTAATAATATTTGTAAATTAATACTTTGATAACATTAAAATTAAAGTTTTTAATATTTATAATTTTAAATATTTTATTATTGTACTAGGAATTATTTTTTAAAATTAGTAAATAATAATGTATTGTATAATTATATGTGTAATTATTTAAACATATATTGTTTTATAACAGTCACATACAAAAGGTAATAAATGAATTAGATAGGGGTATTTTTTAGAATTAAAGGTGATATGAAGTAGTCTGACATTTGCATTTAAATAAAATCTAAATATTTATATCCCTTTAAGATTTTATCTATGTGCAAAAGAAATAAAAAAATTTTAAAAATCTAATCCAAAAATTTTCATAACCAAATCCAGATTTTCTTAATAACCAAACAACTCAAAATTTAAAATATTTCACTTTCCTCCACTTTTCTCAACAAACAAAAACGAAATTTTGTAATTTCTCATAAAACCCATTTTATAAAAACTTAGTTAACAAAATAAAAGCAAAAAAAAAAAAAAAGAGAGATACATGAACTCAAACATAACCTAGAAAACCCAACAACAACAAAATACAAAACAAAAAAAAAAAGGAAATTGTAATTTTTTTCTTGATTTTATTTTCATCCAAGACCCACAAACAACACTCAATTACGTCAAGAACAATAGATTCAATGAAGCAACTCAAGACAAACATGAAAATCTCATATCTTTAAATCTAAAAACCATATATAAAACTCAAAAATAAATTACATTCTTAAAAAAAAATTTCTCTTTAAAGGACAATTATCAAAACAAATGCTTTAAATAACTTATTGGTAATGCTAATAATTTTTCTTGTTTTAGCATTTGAAGTATATCCAAACTTAGGTGGCATTTGTTATTTCACTTAATGATAAACAAATCTTAATAGCACTGAAATCTAATTAGCTCCTAATTTATGTCTTAATGTTTTTCTTCTTCTTCTTCTTCTTCTTTTTTTTAATCTCAAATCTTTAAAAAAAAAAAGAAAAGAAGTTGAGTTGAATATACTATTTTATTTTACTTATTCATCCTTACCAATTTAGGAATGACATAATTATATTTTGCATTATAATAAAAAAAAATAGAAAAATATCAATATCACTCCTTAGATTTGCCTTATATACACTTCATCTTAAAGATTTAAAAAAATACACAATAAAATCTGTCAACATTAAATTTAATATGTACATTACTGTAAAATGTTTGATATTTCATGACATGTTAAGTTCAAATGCTTTAAAATCTTATGATTCTAAGTATATGTTCATATTACAAATTAATTTCATAACCTAGAGTGGTCTGAAAAATAAAAATAATGAATTTTGGCATGATTATTTTTGTACATTTTTTATTAGGGTGAATTTTTTTAATTTTTATAAAATAAAATTGATATGTTTTTTGAAAGATAGGTTGCTCATTTATTGAATTTAAGGTTGAAGGACGTTATTATATATTTCTAAAACCTTAGGGATAAATTTGTATCCAGTGCAAATATCAAAGTTAATAGTTATTACGCCCATTTAAAGTATTTTACAAAATGTATTTAGATTTATAGTTAGATTTAAATGTTAAATATTTAACAAATAATTATTAAGATTTACAAACCTGTAAAATCTCATGGAATTTATTTATTTTAAAAAATTAAAAAATGTAACAAAATTCAAAATTAACATATATATTTATTTGAAAATAAATTATTTTATTTATTTAATTTATTATAAAAATTAATAGAGGTACCAAAAACTCATGAAGATGAGCTATCATACCATCTAATTAGTTCGAAATATAAAAAGCGATGTTTGGATGCAAGAATGTAACAAAGATTTGACTGTCGAATATTCCTTGAACTTCCACAACCAAACATAGATTTAATTTCCAAAAGTGTTTCAAGCAACCTAGTAGATCACTGAAAGACATCATTTTTGTATACATCAATAATATTGTTAGACTCGCAATGATTATAGTAACATCTATAGTTAGCAACAATTGTTCGAATACTATTCAATACCAAATAATTAAATTATTCTAATATAAATATGTATTATTTATTTAAATTATACTGTTTTTAATTAAATATAAATTTATTTATGGAATAAAAAATTGAACCATCGTATAGATAGTAATCAATTATATTTAAGTTGCAAATTTTTACTAGTTAGAACAAATATTGAGTTTTTTGGCTTATATGTAAGTGGGAGAGATCCCACATTGGTTAACTAGTAAAGCTTGGGTCTCATGTGGGCTTATAAAAGAAGCCATGTGTGACATGTTTAAGTGTCCCAATTTGAAATTCTCATTCACCCCTCCATATTGTGTAAGGTCTCATATAAGACCTCATATTTTAAGGGCCTTTCATTAAGAACCTTAAAGTTTGTAATATTTGCTATTTTCCCCTTTGATTTTGGGTATTTGTAGTATTACCCAATTGTTTAGGTAATTACAGTTTGGCCCAACTATTAGGATAATTACAGTTTGACCTAATAACTGTGGTATTTGTATTGTGACCCAAAAGTTTGTAATTCTCTTTGAAGATAGTGGAAGGTTTTTTCAGCGACGCCCGAGGACGTATGTAACAATACCGAACCTCATTAAATCTTGGTGTTCTTTCTATTTTGCATTGTTGGTTGATTGGTTATCTCTTTAGTTGCTATATTATTCAATTATCTGGCACAGTTTGTGGTTGTGCATTTGGTTGTTTTGTTGGTATCGCTTTCGAATTCCGCAACAATTGGTATCAGAGCCTAAGGTTTTGGGTAATGAGTGGCTATTTCTTTGAAGCACTTACTATTATTCTGGGCTGTTGAATTTGGATTGCTAGTTATTGAATATAATAGTTTGTTGGAGCTTGGTTATTGGTGATTTATGTATCAAGCTTATTTGTGAGAGGCAGTGATAGCATCATCGTCAACTGTACCGGAGAAGACAGTGACTATGACAAATGCAAAAATAGATGTTGAAAACTTTGATGGTCAAAATAATTTCGACTTATGGTAGAGTGAGGTGTTGGACAGGTTGTATCAGCAAGATTTGGATATTATTCTAGAAGAAACAAAACCAGAAGATATCAGTGCAAGAGACTGGGACAGGTTGAATGTAAAAACATGTGGGTTGATTCGCTCTTGTTTGTGTAGAAGACAGAACTATCCGTTCACAAAAGAGACATCTGCAAGCAAACTTTGGAAGGCACTGGAAAACAAATATATGAAGAAAAGTAATGAGAATCGGCTGTATCTATTGAAGAGAATGTTCTGTCTTCAGTTGAAACCAGGTATGAGCATCAGTTATCATATTGATGAGTTTAATAAGTTAATTGCTGATTTGTTAAACTTAGATGAAACCTTCAAAGATGAACGTAAGGCTATACTATTGATTGTCTCACTTCCGGATGAATTAGATCATTTGTGCATTACTCTTATCCATGGGAAAGATAAACTGTCTTTTGAAGAAGTTTGTTCTGCTTTGTTGAATTATGAAATTCTTAAAAAAGATCAAAGAGAACATCGGGATGAGTCAGTAGATGCATTGACAGTGAGAGGGCGTAGTCAAAATAGGAAACCAGGAAAAAGGAGAAAATCTTGGTCGAGTGGTATATTAGGAAAAGATGAGTGTGCCTTTTGTCATGAGAAAGGGTATTGGAAGAAAGATTGTCCGAAGTTGAAAAAGAAAGATAAGGGCAAGGCTGTTTCTGATGCATGTGTTGTTGAGCGTGAGGATGATAGTGATTCAGATATATGTCGCCCTAAAATCTCTTATTTAAAGACTTTAAGGGTGATTGATTAAGAAAAATAATAAAAAGACATCATCAATATCTCACTTTTTTTAAAAAAAAATCATTTTCCAATTCATACATATATTTATACATATCACATGAATCCATTACAATATCTGGCTATTTGTTCAAGATAAACTTTACATACACTAATGACCAAACTTAGTACATAGGTTGATAATCACATAATAAAATTTCCTATCACGATTTAGGCTAGTCAAAACATTTCCCAAAACCATCGCATGCATGTAAACGCCCAGACTTCCTAGGAAAGCTCTGGAACACCACTAGTACGAATATCTTTTTGTGTATCTGTGGAGGGAGGGGGTGAGCATATAGCACAATAGGAAAGATTCTAACATTATACTAAATCACAAGCATTCAAACATTTACTCAATTACATAGTTACACAACCAATTATAATAAGTCAAGCAATCATTCTCATTCACACATCTGTTGACCCAGGTATGGCAACCCAAGAGGGGAGGTGAATTAGGTTTTTATTTATAAATACGGAATTAGAAAACTTTTCTTGAAAGATCAAAATTATTTAAATCTTTCTTTAAGAACAAAGGTGAAGAAGATGAAAATAGAATGCAATCAAGAGCATGGCAATAAAGAACAATCACAAGTGCAAGTAAATGTAAAGAGGATAGGGATAGAGAGAGTGCAAACTCGATGTACGTGGTTCGGCAAACCTTGCCTACGTCCACGGGCTCCTAGCTCCACAAGCTAGGCTTTCCACTAAGTTGTAGAAATCTTTACAACTTGCTTGATGAACAACCTCACCAAGACTTTATCTTCCAACTCTTGATAACACCACACCAAGAGTTCTTCTTGATGAACAACCTCACCAAGGCAACTTCCTTCAACCCTTGATAACACCACACCAAGAGTTCTTCTTGATGAACAACCTCACCAAGGCAACTTCCTTCAACCCTTGATAACACCACACCAAGAGTTCTTCTTGATGAACAACCTCACCAAGGCAACTTCCTTCAACTCTTGCTAACACACAACAAGAGTTCTCTCAAGGATAACTATTATCCTTTACAATAATATCTCACTCTCACCACAATACAAGAACAAAGATAATTTTTAAAACAAAGTATAACTCTCTTCAAAGAGTAGATAAATAATATAAAAGCTCTCTAGACTTGATATTTCTCTTGCTTTTGCTTGATAAAATGCTTCTCTTGCACTTATTTTTTCTGAATGCATGCATGGGAGAAGGGCTCCTTTTATAGGCAAATAGGATGAACTTAATCAAGTGAAGACACCAACTCCAAATTTTCTGCCCACCATAAAAACCGTAATGTTGTCTTCCATTTTTGTCAATGTTCCGTTTGAAATTTGAAAATCTGCAAAACATAAAAGATTTGCAAATTTGAATAAGCTTTCCAACGCATCAAGAATCAAGTCATTTGGATATCTGTAGCTCAAGATATGGCCAAAACACCATTCGGTGCTCATGTGACTTGATTTTTCTTTCTTGTGTCAGTCCACCAAATTGAATGATAATTCTGTCAGCCTTCCGTTTGAAATTTGAATTTCTTCAAAACATGAAAGATCTGCATATTTGAATAATTTTCCAAAACATTAAGAATCAAAGCATTTGGATATCTCTATCTTAAGATATGGCCAAAAAACCATTCGGTGCTCATGTGAGTTGATTTTTCTTCTTTGTGTCAGTCCACCGAATTGCATGTCAATTATGTCGGCCTTCTGTTTGAAATTTGAATTTTTTCAAAACATATGAAATGTTCTCATTAAGTCATATTTCCAATGCCTCAAGAATCAAGTCATTTTGATTTTTCTAGCTCAAGATATGTCCAAAGGAGTATTCGGTGCTCATGTCAGCTGCTTCCATTTGTCTTCCAACTTGCATGATGATTTAGACAACCTTGCACTTGTACTTAAACTTTGGTGCCTTTAACATGTAGTCTTCTCCTTAGCTTCAACACTTCATTTTAATAAGCCTCTTCTTGATTTTAGAATTATTTCAATGATATTACTCTTGCACATAAATAAACATGTTAGTAAATCTCAATGAATCAATGTGTATTGTTATCATCAAAATTATCATGTAGCCTTAGGGCTAACAATCTCCCCCTTTTTGATGATGACAAACCATTGATTGCTTTAAAATAATATCTAAAATAAAGAATAAAAATGAAATCAAGAATAAACAAAAATTTGGCACTTGTTATGAATATAAGCAATCCAACCATTTCTCCCCCTTTTGTTATCATCAAAAAGATATAATCAAATTAATTACTCCCCCTAAATATATTCTCCCCCTTAACATATGCTACCATTCAAAAATTATCATATAAAAGCAAAATTAAGCATATCCAATATGTCTAATTCTTTTCTAATTATGCAAAATCTATCTTGACTAAGGGGTTTATTTGTTGAAAAAAAAATTTTTGTTTAAAAAAAGTTCTCACTTGTTTTTCAAATTGACAAGCATCACAAATCTTGTTATTTTCAAATTTATTCTTGGAAAACCATCAACTAAATCATTTTTAGAAGTTTTTAAAATTTTGTCCATGCTAGCATGACCTAACCTTCTATGCTATAACCAAGTATCATGATTAACAATGAAACAATTTTTCACATGATTATTAACATCAATATCAATTGTATAAATTTTACCACATTTATTACCAATAAATAATGTCTTATCGTTACTAACATCCTTAATCACACATCTATTAGGCTCAAAAGCAACAAAATATCCCTTATCACACAATTGACTAATGCTAATCAAATTATGTTTCAAACCATGAACAAGCAAAACATTTTCAATAATAGGTAAAGAAGGGTTACCAATATCACCATGTCCGATTACCCTTCTTTTGGCATTATCACCGAAGGTCACATATCCTCCTTTCTTGATGATTAATCTTGAGAACTTGGAGGCATCTCCGGTCATATGCCTTGAGCATCCACTATCTAAGTACCACTTGTGTTTGCCACTCCTTTGTTTCTACAATCAATATTCAAAGAGAGACTTTTTGGTACCCAAATGTTCTTGGGTCCTTGGGGGTTAGTTATGGTACTTTTTGGAATCCATATTTGTTTCAAATTAGGATTTCTCTTAATATAGCAAGAATATACTTTGTGTCCTTTTCTTCCACAATAAGTACATGAATGATTAGGATTATTCCTAGAAGATGCATGAACAAAATATTTTTAAAATACTTTTGATTTTTATGACTTTTATATCCTAACCCTCTTTTATCAAAAACACACCTTTGGTTTTGTAACATAGAATTCAAATTTTTTGTGCTTTTTGTAAAACTATCAACAATATTTCTTAAGTCATTATTTTCCTTTTTCAAAATAGCATTTTGTTTCTCCAATTTATCAAAATCTTTTTGTTTTAAAATGTCATTTTCAGTTTTTAATAAATGTATTTGACTTTCCAAACTTTCAAAATCTTTTTGCTTTAAAATTTCATTTTCATTTTCTAAAGCTTCATTTATTTCCACCAACTCTTCTAATTGAGATAACATGATTTTTGACTTCTTTTTGAAAGCATTGATTTTTGAATTTTGTTTATCAACTTGTACATGTAAATTTTGGAATGCTTCAAATAATTCATCATATGAAAACTTAGGATCATAGTTTAGAATACTTACCTCATCTTCACTTAAAGCCATAAAGCACATGTTTGCCACTTCGCAATCTTCTTCTTCGGTGGAGCTAGCTTCACTATCATCCCAATTTGTGGCTTTCATTGCTTTGGATTTCTTGTTTTGACTCTTGAAGTAAGGACAATCCATTCTAGAAATCTTCTTGAATCCTTGGTTTCTTCTAATCATCCTTTTTAGATTTCTTGTGATGAATGCAAGATCTTCATCATCTCCTTCGTCATCGGAGTCATCTTTTTCTTTCGTTGAAGATTTGAAAGCGATATTTTTCTTTTTCTTGAAATCTTCTACATTCTCCTTCAAGGTGATTTCATGAGTCATGAGAGAACCCATAAGTTCTTCTAATGGTAGTTTGGTGAGGTCCTTTGCTTCTTGAATTGCCGTCACCTTTGGCTCCCAAGATTTTGGTAGACACCTAAGAATCTTTCTCACCATTTCAACATTAGAATAAGATTTACCAAGAGATTTCAAACTATTAATACTATCCGTAAATCTAGTAAACATTTCAGAAATTGATTCATCCGATTTCATCTTAAAAAGCTCATAACTATGAACTAGCATACTAATTTTGGATTCTTTAACTTGACTAGTTCCTTCGTGAGTTACTTCAAGTGTGTGCCATATTTCTTGTGCCGTAGAACAAGTAGATATTCTATTTAACTCATTTCTATCTAGAGCACAATACAACACATTCATAGCTTTAGCATTCAAACTCAATTTCTTTTTATCATCTTCACTAAACTCTTTAGGTTGTTTAAGCAGGCATTCCCCATTTTCAATTTTGGTAGGAACAAAAGGTCCTTCCAAAACAATAGACCACAAATCATAATCAAGAGATTTCAAGAAAATACTCATTCTAGTTTTCCAATAAGAGTAATCACTTCCATTAAAAAATGGAGGTCTAGAGATAGAAAATCCCTCAACATATGAAGTTGAATTAAAAGTTGCCATAGCTCAAAAATCGATTAAGATTTAAAAAAAAATTGAGCAACCTTGCTCTGATACCACTTGTTGACCCAGGTATGGCAACCCAAAAGGGGGGGTGAATTGGGTTTTTATTTATAAAAACGGATTTAGAAAACTTTTCTTGAAAGATCAAAATTATTTAAATCTTTCTTTAAGAACAAAGGTGAAGAAGATGAAATAGAATGCAATCAAGAGAATGGCAATAAAGAACAATCACAAGTGCAAGTAAATGTAAAGAGGATAGGGATAGAGAGAGTGCAACTCGATGTACGTGGTTCGGCAAACCTTGCCTACGTCCACGGGCTCCTAGCTCCACGAGCTAAGCTTTCCACTAAGTTGTAGAAATCTTTACAACTTGCTTGATGAACAACCTCACCAAGACTTTTTCTTTCCACTCTTGATAACACCACACCAAGAGTTCTTCTTGATGAACAACCTCACCAAGGCAACTTTCTTCAACCCTTGATAACACCCCACCAAGAGTTCTTCTTGATGAACAACCTCACCAAGGCAACTTCCTTCAACCCTTGATAACACCACACCAAGAGTTCTTCTTGATGAACAACCTCACCAAGGCAACTTCCTTCAACCCTTGATAACAACACACCAAGAGTTCTTCTTGATGAACAACCTCACCAAGGCAACTTCCTTCAACTCTTGATAACACACAACAAGAGTTCTCTCAATGATAACTATTATCCTTTACAATAATATCTCACTCTCACCACAATACAAGAACAAAGATAATTTTTACAATAAATGTATAACTCTCTTCAAAGAGTAGATAAATAATATAAAAGCTCTCTAGACTTGATACTTCTCTTGCTTTTTGCTTGATAAAATGCTTCTTTTGCACTTATTTTTCTGAATGCATGCATGGGAGAAGGGCTCCTTTTATAGGCAAATAGGATGAACTTAATCAAGTGAAGACACCAACTCCAAATTTTCTGCCCACCATAAAAACCGTAATCTTGTCTTCCATTTTTGTCAATGTTCTGTTTGAAATTTTAAAATTTGCAAAACATAAAAGATTTGTAAATTTGAATAAGCTTTCCAACGCATTAAGAATCAAGTCATTTGGATATCTGTAGCTCAAGATATGGCCAAAACACCATTCGGTGCTCATGTGACTTGATTTTTTTTTCTTGTGTCAGTCCACCAAATTGAATGATAATTCTGTCAGCCTTCCGTTTGAAATTTGAATTTCTTCAAAACATGAAAGATCTGCATATTTTGATACTCTTTCCAAAACATTAAGAATCAAAGCATTTGGATATCTATATCTTAAGATATGGCCAAAACACCATTCTGTGCTCATGTGAGTTGATTTTTCTTCTTTGTGTCAGTCCACCGAATTGCTTGTCAATTATGTCGGCCTTCTGTTTGAAATTTGAATTTTTTCAAAACATATGAAATGTTCCTCATTAAGTCATATTTCCAATGCCGCAAGAATCAAGTCATTTTGATATTTCTAGCTCAAGATATGTCCAAAGGAGTATTCGGTGCTCATGTCAGCTGCTTCCATTTGTCTTCCAACTTGCATGATAATTTGGACAACCTTGCACTTGAATTTTGAATTTCATTAAAACATATGAAATGTTATAAATTGAGTAAGCTTTCCAAAGACTCAAGAATCACATCATTTGGATATTTTTAGAGATATATATGACCAATTGATTGAACATTGCTCATGTGTCACATTCCTTAAGTCAATCCTTGTTCTTAAACTTTGGTGCCTTTAACATGTAGTCTTCTCCTTAGCTTCAACACTTCATTTTAATAATCCTCTTCTTGATTTTAAAATTATTTCAATGATCTTACTCTTGCACATAAATAAACATGTTAGTAAATCTCAATTAAGCAATGTGTATTGTTATCATCAAAATTATCATGTAGCCTTAGGGCTAACAATCTCCCCCTTTTTGATGATGACAAATCATTGATTGCTTTAAAATATAATCTAAAATCAAGAATGAAAATAAAAATCAACAATAAGCAAAAAGAATGGCACTTGTTATGAATATAAGCAATCCAACTATTTCTCCCCCTTTTGTTATCATAAAAAAGATGTAATCAAATTAACTACTCCCCCTAAATATATTCTCCCCCTTAACATATGCTACCATTCAAAGATTATCATATTAAAGCAAAATTAAGACATATCCACATGCCTAATTCTCTTCTAATTATGCAAAATCTATCTTGACTAAGGGGTTTAGTAAATATATCGGCTATTTGTTTTTCGGTGGGAACAAATTCTAAAGAAATATTACCTTTTTGCACATGATCTCTAATAAAATGATGTCTAATCTCTATATGCTTAGTCCTAGAGTGTTGTATGGGATTTTTTTGAAATGTTAATGGCACTTGTATTATCACATTTGATGGGAATGTGATCAAATACCACACCATAATCTTTTAAAATTTGTTTCATCCAAAGAGCTTGTGCACAACAACTTCCTACTGCAATATACTCGGCTTCCGCGGTTGATAATGCAACAGAATTTTGTTTTCTACTAAACCATGATACTAATGCATGTCCTAGAAAATGGCAAGAGCCACTAGTGCTCTTTCTATCAAGAAGACTTCCAGCAAAGTCCGCATCGGAATAACTAATTAGATCAAAATTATCACACTTAGATACCAAAGACCTAGATTTATGGTACCAAGAAGATATCTAAATATCCTCTTTACAGCCTTAAGGTGAGATTCCTTTGGACAAGATTGAAATCTAGCACACATACATACACTAAACAAAATATCGGGTCTACTAGCAGTTAAATACAAAAGAGAGCCAATCATACCTCGATATTTTGTTATCCTCAACATCTTTTCCTTTCTCATCTTTGTCAAGCTTGGTTAATGTACCCATAGGTGTGTTATATGTCCTTGAATTATCCATGCCAAACTTCTTGAGAAGATCTCTTGGGTATTTAGCTTGATTATGAAGATCCCATCTATTGATTGCTTGATTTGAAGTCCAAGGAAGAA